>CAJHQQ010002230.1:0-69792 GCA_905132885.1 Moricandia moricandioides
ATTATGCAATAGGAATATTTTCTATTCCTAATGTTATTCGGTTTTGGACCAATCATATCCAACAAACTCCACCTTGAGTTCAACAACTGAAAACATCTTCATAGCGATTGCACTTCGAATCTTTACACTGGCAATGGCGAAGCTATCTTCAAGCTTCAGTCACCTTCAACAACTCCAAAGCGTCGTTGAACTTGTTCACCGGCACAACCTTTGTCAAGACATCCGCCGGGTTTCTTGAGGTTGGAATCTTCAGTACCTCCACCTCTCCACAAGCAATCCAATCTCTGATAAAATGGTACTTTGTAGCAACGTGCTTAGTCCTCTCATGATAGACTTTGTTCTTTGCCAAACAAATCGCACTCTGCGAATCGCACCATATAAAAACACACTTCTGCTCAAATCCAAGCTCCTTGAGTAACCCCTTAATCCAAATGCTCTCTTTCACAGCTTCAGACAATGAGATATACTCAGCTTCAGTTGTCGATAAAGCCACAATAGGCTGCAAATTCGACCTCCAGCTAACAGTGTTTCCTCCTACCTTGAATACATATCCAGTAATCGATCTTCTTCTGTCCAAGTCAGCTGCATAATCTGAATCACAGAAACCTTCAACCGAAAACTCTTTTCCCTTTGTATAGGTTAGACATAACTGAGACGCCCCTTTGATGTATCTCAGTAACCACTTCACGGTTTCCCAATGCAGTTCCCCAGGTCTACTCATAAACCTACTTACCAGACCAACTCCATACGCTAAGTCAGGTCGCGATCCTACCATAGCGTACATGATGCTTCCTACAGCACTTGAATATGGAACTGTGTTTGTGTCTAACACCTCCGAATCAGCTTCCACATAACACAACTTGAAATGTGCTCCAATAGGTGTATTCACCTTCTTTGATTCTACCATGTTGAAGTTTCTTAGAACCTTCTGCAAATATTCTGACTGAGACAACTTCAATATCCCTTTCTCTCTGTCTCGGAATATATCCATGCCAAGAATTCTTCTAGCATTCCCCAAATCTTTCATCTCAAACTCAGAGCTTAGTAAGCCCTTTAACTTCGAAATCTCATGCATCTCCTTGGCTGCTAATAACATATCATCCACGTACAGTAGAAGGTACACAAAGTTGCTTTTAGAAACCTCCTTCACGTAGACACACTGATCTTGCTCACTTCTCACAAAACCTTGATCCAACATAAACTTGTCAAACCGTTTATTCCATTGTCTTGGAGATTGTTTCAATCCATAGAGGGATTTCTTGAGCAAACAAACTTTCTCAGCTCCACCTACTTCAAAACCTTCAGGCTGAGACATGTATATGTCTTCTTCCAAGTTTCCATGAAGAAAGGCTGTTTTAACATCCACCTGTTCAAGCTCCAAATCAGCATGAACAACTAATGACAGCATGATTCGAATTGAGATATGTTTCTCTACAGGTGAGAACACTTCTTGATAATCAATTCCTTCACGTTGAGCATACCCTTTTGCCACTAATCTCGCTTTGTGCCTCTTTGGCTCAACTCCCGGAATTCCTGGTTTCAATTTGAATAACCATTTACTCCCAATAACCTTTACTCCTTTAGGTTTATCAACTATCACCCACGTTTTGTTCTTGTCCAGAGACGTCATCTCTTCACCAGCAGCGGCCTTCCAGAGCTTCTTATCTTTACAACTCATAGCCTCATAATAGTCTCTAGGTTCTTCAGCCTCTACTAACTCTTCAGCTGCAGCAAGGGCAAAAGCCACTTCAGATTCTTCTGTGAAGTTCAAGGGAGGAGTGACATCCGTGTATCTTGCTGGTGGAACAATAGTCCTCCTTTTTCTATCCCTTGCGAGTTGGTAATTCGTCAAACCACCACTCGAATTTTCAGTATCCACTTCACTGTCACTTTCTGTTTCTGTTTGACCGTCAAACTCAGCTTGAACAGGTACAGGTTCTCCACCTTCTTCAGAAACCGTTGAGTTAGTTATTGCATGCTCTCCATCTTCACGTGGTATTTCCGTGATAACCTTAGCTTTTCCACTCTCTAAGTTATCTTTAGCTTCTTCTTCAGTGGACTCTTTGGTCGTTTCCAACATGTCTTTATACATCACATGTTCTTTGAACAAAGCATTTCGGTTTATCACACACTTCTTCTGATCCAATAACCAGACCTTGTAGCCTTTCACACCCGGTGGGTATCCTATAAATACTCCCTTCAACGCCCTTGGTTTCAACTTTCCTTGATCGACATGTATGTAGACAATCGATCCAAACGTCTTTAGATGTTTGTATCCAGGCTTCTTCTTAAGCCAAACTTCTTCAGGAATGTTGTTGTCAATCACAGACGATGGTGTTCTATTGATCAGATAAGCTGCTGTAGCTGCAGCTTCCGCCCAGAAGCTTTCACTTAAACCAGATTGGTTTAACATACATCGAACCTTCTACATAATTGTTCGATTCATACGCTCAGCAATGCCGTTTTGTTGTGGCGTATAACTACATGTGTTGTGCCTCTGAATTCCATTCTTCTTGCAGAATGTGTCGAACTCCAAGTTACAAAACTCCAGACCATTGTCTGTCCTGAGACACTTTACCTTCTGATTCACTTGATTCTCAACCAGCGTCTTCCATTCACAGAAACTTGTGAACGCTTCATCTTTAGTCTTCAAGAAGTATAACCAGACCTTATGTGAGTAGTCATCGATGATTGACAAGAAGTATTGCTTCTTTGATAGGGAAGGATGCACGTTTGGTGACCCCCAGAGGTCGGCGTGTACGTACCCAAGTACCTTGTCCGTGTCATGCTTTCCAATTGAGAAGCTTACACGTTTTGTCTTTCCCATCACGCAATCTTCGCAAAAATCCAGAGTATCGATCTCCTTCTTCGTTAGTATGTTTTTGCTAACCAAGATCCTCAGATTTTTCTCACTCATGTGGCCTAATCTGTTGTGCCACAAACCAGTGATGCCACTCTTCGGTTCTGCAACTTCTGCATGGTGAACTTCGTTTGTCACAGTCTCACCCTCGAGGATATACAATCCGTTTATCAGATTTCCTCTCAGCCCTAGCCTTCCATTCTTGTGAAACGTGAGCTTACCATCTCTACCACTGTGCTGGAACCCAAGTTTATCAAGTGTTCCTGTTGATATCAAGTTTCTTCTCAGGTTTGGAACATATCTGACGTTGTTCAACACAAAAATTGAGCCTCCACAAGTCATCAACTTTATAGAACCAATTCCCTTTGCCTCCACCGAATGATTATCCCCAAGTAGAATCTGATTTCCGTTTATCTCTGTAAAGGTATCTAACCAATCTCTTCTGGACGTCATATGGTAGGTGCACCCTGAATCAATAACCCAATTGTTTCTTGGATTCAAATCAGAGACGTTCAATGCGTCAGAATACTGAAGCTTCTCGATGATGACCCCTGCTTCAGCATGTTCCTCCCTTTCAAACTTCTTCTTTAGAGCGAAACAATCCTTTCTAAGGTGTCCCTCTTTCTTACAGTGCCAACACACCACTTTAGACCTCGACTTTGATCTACCACGATTAGTTTTCTTTGAATCGTTTCTCCATTCAGACCTTCCTCTATCTTTCATGACTAAACCTTCTCCAGCTTCTTTACTACTCCAACCACTGTCTTTCAACTCTCTTTCTTTATCACAAGCTGCTGCAATCACAGCCTCCAGAGTTATGGTGTCCTTTGCATACATCAAGGTCTCCTTCAGCTGGTTGTATCGAGGTGGCAAAGAACATAGAAGCAATATGGCTTGCACCTCATCTGTTACCATGACTCCAACGTTGTTCAAATCAGATACCAGCTTCAGGAAATCATCAATATTAGAATCAACAGATGTAGTATCAGTCATCTTAAAGTTATAAAACTTTAACTGCAGGAAAATCCTATTCGGCAGAGACTTAGACATGTATAGCCTCTCCAACAGCGACCACATAGCTGCTGCTGTTGTGCAGTGGCTAATTTTCCGTAAAACATGGTCACCAACATTCAGAACAATCAGATTCATAGCTTTCTCTGATTTTTCTACCTTCGAGGGATCAATGTCAACCGGTGTTGGAGCAGCTGACTTTCCCTCCTTCGCTTCATCCTCTTCTTCCTTCGATTCAGATTTAACAGGTTCTCGAAGCAACTTCTCATCCATGAGAATTTCCTTCAAACCCAAGTAACCAAGATGCGCGAGCATGCGAATCTTCCACAACATAAAATCGCCAGACCCATCAAACCGATCAACCTCTATCCGTGTATTCGACATCCTAACCTGGGGCTCTGATACCAATTGTTGAGACCACAATCAACTTCAACACACGCTTTAGGTTCGTTCGTTCTCGGTTCGTTTGTTAATCGCTCGTTCTTTATCTAACTTAACGCGGAAGTAACAAGCTAGTAAAGAGAATAAAAGACACAGAGCAATTTAACCAGTTCAGAACCTCGATATGAGCTACTCTTACGTCTGGGCCAGAGGATTCCGGCAATCCACTATAATATGTTCAACCTCACCACCGAGCTTAGACAGAACAGGTTCTGCTCGATAATGCAAGGAGAAGAGATAACAATAGAAGCTTATTCTACAAGTCACATCCGACTTCGAGCTTATATAATGCTCTTAGGATAACTTCTAACCCTAATAGAATATATCTCTTTCCATTATGCAATAGGAATATTTTCTATTCTTAATGTTATTCAGTTTTGGACCAATCATATTCAACATCTCCTGTTGAAGACAGAGGCACAAGGTCATCAAGTGTTGATCGTGAAAATGTGGGACGTGAAGATGGCAGAGATGCTGAGGTGGAGGAGAATAAAATGAGTTCTGCAGTCCCTCTGTCAGAAAGCCAAGAAGATGATGGAGGGGAATCAAAGACAGAGAGAAGTAGTGAAAGCAGCAAAGCAAGATCTGGAAGTCACAGAGATCATCAGCAATTGAAGGATGGTGCAGAAGAGGAAGTTATTCAATATAAGCATTCGGCTCGACCAGCTAGCAATAAAAGACAGTACGATAACAATGCACCGCATCAGAGTAGGCAGAATCAGGACAGAGGGAAAGAAATGGAAAGAACTCGAGCGGCGAGCAAAGGTGGTAGGGAGTACTCAAATCCTCATATGGTGGTTGATTCTTGCTATATTTACTCAGTTGCAAGCGGCGAGGATTATTATAAAAAGATAGAGCGAGATGTTGATGGAGGCGTCTGGCGCAAGAAAGAGGATGATCCATTCACTAAGAGAGGTAGAGATGAAGGGTCGAGAAAAAGATAATTTCTATATGCAGAGAGATGTAAATTACAGGTTGAGAAAGCGCGAGCCTATGGATAATTTGAAAACAACTCACGAGGATGGTATATCAGCACGAGGAAGAGAGAGGCATGTGGCTCCGAGGGGCCATAGAGGTTCAGAAGACCGATCATCATCGAGGATGAAGGATGAGTATAAAGCTTCTGACAAAGAGCATCTCACCAAAGATACAAGGAGGCATACAAAACAGACAAAGAGAAGGGAATATCCTGGTGAAGATAGTTCTTCTCATCATAGAGGACACGAAGACTTCTTTGCACACACAGACGAGATTGATTACAATGAGAAAAAAACAAGGCAGGAGAGGACAGGTGCTAAAAGTGACAAGGTTATTACTTCTTTGGATGGCCAGCGATTGCAAGACAGAAAACATAAAGATTCTAGACAAAAGAGTAAAGAACAACGAGAGGGCGCCGATTCATTGAGGGTCAAGCAAGGAGAACAAAGTGGCAGTTCTGAAGTGACAGTATGCCCCATCAGCCTATGAATTTAATTTATTAATCCCATCCAAGTTTTGCAAACTTAAAGTAGCATGGTTAACGTGAATGCAATATACGAGAAAGACATCACAGGACTAAAGAAAATGGAGCATGAGACAATGCCTTCTGCAAAAATTGGAGGCCCTGCGGATTCAGAGGTGAAAGCAAAGCGGCCAGCAAAGAAAAGACGTTGAACAAGTAGTTGAGACTTGAGAGTAATGAGCTGGAGTTGAAGTAAAGAGAAATGATCGAGGGAAAATTTGATGCTTCATGTAGCCTATTACACTTAAACGTATGACATGAGATTCTCTTATCCCACAGAGCAGTTGTGGAGGTAGCGAGATGGAGGATCAAGTTCAATAAAGACTAATTAGGAGATTAGGAAGAGTGTGTCTGCGAGAGGAGCTATGTTGTGTAAGAATAGGAAGGGAATACACATAAGGATGACTCTGAGAGAATACTATTGTAGTAGTTGATGTAACTTTTCTCAAAGATTATTGGTCTTTTTAGTTTTGTTCTCATACTAAGCGCCTCGAAAGAGAGCGATATTGTAGTAATTTTGTAATTACAATTCTCTTGTAAAAGACCTTTATAATACTTGATCATTGATTTTTGCATTTTTTTTTGCAGGTTCACTATGTCGAGACGTCAATAACTATGCAAGTAGAGTCTGCTTAGTGGAGAAGGTTCGTAAAAAGATTATGAGCAATTATCAAGATTCAAAATCTCTACTAAAATCAAACATTCCTATGACAGCAAAAAAAAAGATTCTTTAGAGCTTTGATCCATAACAACAAATCACTTTTTGCTGCATATTTTGGTTAACATGAGTAAAACATAAATAGCTCAGATTGTGTTAGTTTGGAATATGTTGCAGACAACATGTTCATCATTTGGAGTTATATGGTGTGATCAATCTTTTATTCAGCAGCAAAGAGTAGTCCCAAGGCCAGTATTGGCAGCAAGGAAAGGCCGATACTATTAGAGGTAGCAATGGTCCCTGAACTAGGAGGGGCATGTGGAGGAGCTTCTCCATCAGAGGAGCCCATGTTTGCAACAGGAGGCAGAGGCTGATCAATTACGTCTTTAGTGTCAAGAGGTGGGTTTGGGGCACTAGCTGGTGGCTGTGCTTCCTTGGCTGCCACGGAGAGTAAAGCGCCAGCCTCTGCAGGTAAGATAGCGTAGGGCTGGTCTTTGTTCAAATCTGAGCATGGACTCCCTGGATTTGCATCAAACATTAATCTTATCAGCCTTGTATTAGTTTGTATATTGTTCTTTCATGATCTGGTCGAGGTTTAAACTTACTTAAGTATCTGGTAGCTGTAGCAGGGAACTCCGTGACAACTCCATCAACGCCATTACCTGCAATGAATGTAGCAAGCTCTATCGTAGGATCTGAGAAGTAGTCAAACGCTATGGAGATGTACTCGTTCCTTAGCACCGAGACGTAAACAGAGATGTTCCCTTTGTGCATTTCCTCCACTACGTTAGTCTTCCCTGTGGCAAAGCTTTGAGAGATGGTGACTAGAGAACTTCTCTTGAGATTAACTGCATCTGCATGCTTCTTGATTTCATCAACGGATGGCTTGGGAGCATCTCCGATCTCCTTGTCGATGCTCAAGACTCGAGTGTACGGAGGGACGGCCTCAAAACTGGACAGAACCGAACTGTCATCTGACTGAATCAAAACCTTTTGGGTGGATGGCTTCTCGAGTGTGGAATTGGTCAGAGCGGACTTGACTGCATCTACGATTCCTAGGCCTTTCTTTGAGGCTAAATAAGCAGCATTCTGTAAACAAACTAGGCGTTAGTGGAGATGACTTGAGTAAGCTTAGGGAGCATTCAAGAGTTAAAATGAAAAGGCTTGCCTGGATGTTGATGAGAACTCCAGTGACTGCCTTTGCTTTGCCAAACTCCAGGAAGTCAACGAGAGTCATGAACTTTCCTGCATTCTTGTTTGTTGGGTTTCTCTGGAATCCCCCAGAAGTTAAGAAGGGGCTCTGGATTTGAGCTGGAGACAAAGACATTCCAACCTTAGTAACTTAGTTGAGAATGAGATAGTTTTAAAAGAGTTTCTTACGCTTCAGAGACTGGATCTCTGCCCAAGTGAGATCAAAAGAGAAAATGCCATTGGTGGACTGGATCTCAGGAACACTGGTGGCTCGGGACATGAAACTGGTCATGGCACTGGTGGTTGCTGTGAGGTCTGCAGAATCAAGGCAGAAAGCTATTCCATCTTTGGACATTTGGACAGAACAGTCGATCACATCTGCTCCATCGTCGACCGCCTTTTGATAAGCCAGATCAGTGCAGCCTGGATATTCTCCACTTGCTCCATTGTGAGTAATGACCAATGCATTGCCTGCTTTGGGGAGATTGCGCTTTTGGTGAGATAAGCAAGCTGCAAGAACACATAAACGTGGGGGGTGTTAGCTTCTACTATTAATCAAGTTTTTGAGGATGGTGGATGGCAAGTCATCTCACTGATGGCTTGTGATGCTGTTGGCGGGAAATCAGTGATGAAGCCATCTACAGAGAACTGGCCATTATCCACAAACTGGAGATACTCAGCGGAGGGATCATAGCTGTAGTTGAAACTGGTGCGCATATCATTGGCAAAACCTGAAGCGTAGACCTCTAGACCGGCCTTGTGGGCATCAGCCACAAAGGTAGATGCGGGCTTAAGGTAATTAGCGGAGTCAAGGGGCCAAATGTAGTCTTTGGGGACAAGAACACCTGTGGCAAAGGCCTTAATGGCTGCAAGGTCCTGCTGAAGCTCGCTGTACTTCTTGTTGGTGGTGGGCTCAATTGCCTCGGGGTCTTTGAATTCGAATATGAGCTTTGTCTTGCCCCTGCGTGCATCCATCCCAATGCTCTTCAAGAAACCGATCTCCGGAGACGAGATGAAAGTAATGCCACGGAATCTCAAGCTTCTAAGGTACTCGGCTGCGCTCAGCTTGTGTTCCATATAGAACGCGTCGTACTGCACATTTGTATTGTTTGAGTTTTTGATAGTCAACAGGAACCCTCCAGAGTTTGTTACTGTCAAAGAGAGGTAGAATAAAACCTGAACGCTCAACCAGAACTTGGGAGGCTTGGTTCCTAGGACGTCCTCCACTGCTGAAACTGGCATCTGGCCATCGAAGATGCTGGGCCGAGAGAAGATGTTCTGGACCACTGCTCAGCAATACAAAACATGAGAGGATGTGGTGGTAGTGGGGAGCAGTGAAGGGAGAAAAAGAGAAGAAGAAGAAGACATACATGAGACATTGGAGAAAATGGTGTCGGCAGAGTAGTCAAGGACAAACCAGCCCTTAAGGTCCTGACCATAGACCTTGTAGGTCTTCTGAGCTTTGGGGAAGAGGGTGGAGATGGTGGTAGAATTGTCAAGCCTGATATCAGACAAGCAAAGGCCAACACCATCCTTTGTCATCTGAAGGTTGCACAACATCGTGAGGCCAGGAGAGCTGGTGCTAATAGCCAAGTCATTTGCAGAGGCGCTTGACTCAGGGAAAAGACCAGAGAAGCCACCTCTCGCCACAACCGCAGGCTCTTGTCCTAAAAGACAAAAGTGAGGTATGTGTTTTTTTTTTAAAAAACAAAATTTTGTGAAATATTAGCAGTTAACATACCATTAAGGGTGAGCCATTTCGTGGCAGGAATCTTGGGAGCCGCAACACAAGAATGTATGAAAAGGGAGAAGAGGATAAAGAACCTGAGCATCTTTGTGTTTGGTTGATTGATCCTACATGCATGTACGTAAAGCAGAGTCAAATACATATACAATAAAGAACATAAAATGGCTGACAAATTAAAGAAAAAAAGAACATAAAATGTAAACACTTTGAGAAAAAGTGAGTGATCTCACAGCGAAAAAAGAAGAACATTAATCAAATCTCTTCTTCCCCTTGTTTTCCTCGTTATGCTTCTTGAACAAGGGAAAAGAAGCGAAGAAGAAGAGAGATGGTCAAACACAAAGAGGCGCTAATTAATGTGTAAAAAGAAAGTACCTCACTAATCCCATTTATGGCCATTTACTTACTATTTTTATCCCTTTCCCCCGCCATTCTCTTCTTAACCGCTTTTCTTGTTTTTTTTTGCTATATTTTAATTTCTTACATATTTAATTTTTCATAAATTTTTAAATGTTTTAGCAGAGACTATTACTTTATGTCTAATATATATTTGTACATCTAAATTAAATTTACTGTTATTTGTTTTGAAATTATACTAAAACCATTTGTTATTAATTTTATAATTTACAAGTATATTTTAATTTGATCATATGATAGTCAACGGTATGAATTTATTAATGGATTTAAGTGAGTTTATTTAAAATATAAAAATCTAAAGAATCTGGATCTCTAAATATTGATTAAGTGTTGCATTTGAAAATTAATAAAGTTTATACGAATTTCCAGTTTATTAGAAATACATAATATTTTTACTATTGCAATATATGATAAGTATTATATAGCCAATAATTCTTTTTACATAATTTCTATTCTTTGGATTTGAACCACTGAACTAATATTCCATTGGAAGTTGAATTATAATTTATAATAGAGGAACATTTTAGTATAGCCTTAACAAAGTTTTTTGTTATAAACATAAATTTCAAAGAAAAAAATGATCAAAATAGAATTTATTAAAAGAATTAAATATACATTTATATATTTTGAGTTAACTAATTTAGGTTTAGGGTTTAGAGTTATGGGGTGGAGTTTTGGGAATGATATTTAAATTTTTAAAATAAAAATGGCCGGCCATTTTTAAAACTATTTTTGTGAAAAAATTTAAAAAGCTATTTGATAAAACTGACCTTTATATATAACATATAAATTAATGAGAGAAATATCTTAGTGTACCCTTAAATTTTTTTGTCACAAAATAACTTTCAGAGATAAAAATAATCAAAATATATTTTATTAAGAATGTAATTTTATATTTATAGCTTTTGGGTTAACTAATCTAGCCTTAGTATCTGATTAATTGAAGCTATGATTTTAGTTTTTTGCTGTAGAATAAATGTATATCTTTTTTTGGTGTAACTCTAAGATGTTTGATGTGATTTTATGTGTTATAAAACTCACAGATATATTAATAAATTTCTAAAGCATTGTTTTTTTTATGTCAAAATATAAATGTCTACAGCTCCAAAAAAGAAGAAAAAATAAAAGGAAATTGCTAGTTTCAAAATCGACCTAAAGCTTTATTGTTAAATATTGTGGTTATAAAAATATTTCGGGCTGTTTACAGCAACCAAATCACTAAGCAATGAACTTCTTATGATTTAGAATTATGAAATAAAGTTTTGAAACAAAATTTTAAATTTTAAAAATTAAATATTAATTTTTTAAAAAAAGTAAAGATATATATTTTTTAAAATATAAAAATCTAAAGAATCTGGATCTCTAAATATTGATTAAGTGTTGCATTTGAAAATTAATAAAGTTTATACAATTTCCAGTTTATTAGAAATACATAATATTTTTACTATTGCAATATATGATAAGTATTATATAGCCAATAATTCTTTTTACATAATTTATATTCTTTGGATTTGAACCACTGAACTAATATTTGTTGGAGATGGATTGCACCATCCACAAAACCCATCGAACAAGAGGCCCATTCAAGTCAGCTAGGTAGTCCTCGGCTCGGAAGCTGACGTTCGGCTCCTGTAGTCGGCTACAGACTACTTTTAGCCGAGCGGAAGACACGACACGGATGGTCGACTCGGCTACCTTGAGCGAGTATCTGCTCGTTCGGCCCGACAAGCCAGAAGGGCCCAATCAATCGGGTGCGAGCTAGGTCAAGTCTCCTCATGACAGAAGCTATAAAAAGGAGGCCACTCTCCTTCTAAAGGGGAATTGGATTCGTCTCACACTGTACCCTACTCTCTAGATATTTTCATTGTAAACCTTTACCTCGAGAATCAATAAGACGCTTATGTTCGACCCACTTTAGTATTGTTTACTCACTGGTTGCATTTTACCCATAAACAATATTCCATTGGAAGTTGAATTATAATTTATAATAGAGGAACATTTTAGTATAGCCTTAACAAAGTTTTTGTTATAAACATAAATTTCAAAGAAAAAAAATCAAAATAGAATTTACTAAAAGAATTAAATATGCATATATATATTTTGAGTTAACTAATTTATGTTTAGGGTTTAGAGTTATGAGGTGGAGTTTTGGAAATGATATTTAAATTTTTAAAATAAAAATGGCTGGTCATTTTTAAAACTATTTTTGTGAAAAATTTTAAAAGCTATTTGATAAAACCGACCTTTATATTATAACATATAAATTAATGAGAGAAATATCTTAGTGTACCCTTAAATTTTTTTTGTCACAAAATAACTTTCAGAGATAAAAATAATCAAAATATATTTTATTAAGAATGTAATTTTATATTTATAGCTTTTGGGTTAACTAATCTAGCATTAGTATCTGATTAATTGAAGCTGCGATTTTAGTTTTTTGATGTAGAATAAATGTTGTATATTTTTTTTTGCTGTAACTCTAAAATTTTTGTTGTGATTTTATGTGTTATAAAACTCACAGATATATTAATAAATTTCTAAAGCACTGTTTTATGTCAAAATATAAATGTCTATAGCTCCAAAATAGAAGAAAGAATAAAAAGAAGTTGTGAGTTTCAAAATCAACCTAAAGCTTGATTGTTAAATATTGTGGTTATAGAAATATTTTTGGCTGTCTACATCAATCAAAGCACTAACCAATGAACTTTTTATGATTTAGAATTATGAAATAGAGTTTTAGAACAAAATTTTAAACTTTAAATATTAAATAATTTTTTTAAATAATTTTTTTTAATATCATTTTTGTGATAAAAATTTTAAAATAAATATTTGAAAGAATTGTCCTATAAATATATAATGACATATACACATGGATAATATTAGCGAGGATATATAAAAATATAATGAATGTCATGGACACCTGAAAGCTCCTTTTTTTGTACCACCGGACCTTAATTTTTGCCGACGCCTCTTCTCCTCTCCTACCGTTTCCTTAGATCCACCGCAATGAAGATCACCGCCTTGCTTGTTCTCAAGGCCGCTCCCGAGTCTTCTGATCCCGTCATCCTCGCCAACGCCTCCGACGTCTCCCACTTCGGCTATTTCCAGCGATCTAGCGTCAAGGAGTTCGTCGTCTTCGTCGGTCGCACTGTCGCCAGCCGCACCCCTCCTTCTCAGCGCCAGTCCGTCCAGCACGAAGGTCCTTCTCCTTCCCTCTGATCTATTCTAGATCTTTCCGATTCTAGATCTTTCCCGAAGCTTTAATTTTTATGCGATTGGAGCTTTGTTATTGTTGAATTTGCGAATTAGGGTTTTTTTTTTTGATAAATAGAGTACAAGGTTCACGCTTACAATAGAAACGGCCTTTGTGCTGTGGGATTCATGGACGATCATTATCCTGTTCGAAGTGCCTTCTCTCTTCTCAATCAGGTCTCCTTTACGTTTGTTTCGATCTCAGTGAGGGAAGTATATGGTTTTCTTGACATTCAATTTGTGTTATCTCAGGTCATAGATGAGTACCACAAGAGTTTTGGTGAGACATGGAAGTCTGCTAAAGAAGATTCCACTCAGCCTTGGCCTTACTTAGCCGAAGCTCTTACCAAATTCCAGGTTTATTCACTTGTGTGGACGTAAAGGATCCACCTTTAATGATTCCTCATGAATTAATTCTATTGTCCACATTATTTTATGATCAAGTTGGTTTGGTCTAAAGTGTTTCTGGTATTGCCTTTTATCTTCAGGACCCAGCAGAGGCTGATAAGCTGTTGAAAATCCAGAGGGAGTTGGATGAGACCAAGATTATCCTTGTAAGTCTGGTCTCTTTTCCTATGTTTCTGCCGACAGAGTTGTCAAATATGGCATTAATGCTGCCCCTAAATGGTTATGAAGTTCTGTCATAGAGTCTCGTTTCAAACATGAAAGTCTTGCAGATACGTTAGATCTTTTCCGGTTCCCAAAAAGTGAATATTTATTTTGTATTGCAGCATAAGACCATTGATAGCGTTCTAGCCCGTGGTGAGAAGCTGGACAGCCTAGTGGAGAAGAGCTCTGATTTGAGCATGGCCTCGCAGGTAACATTACTAGTTTTTTCCCAGCTTTTATTGCTTTCTTTTTCCAGTGTCGGGGTCTCTGAGTTTAGTTAGTTAACACGGTAGGATATGAGGGAGCTTGATAGTTTTGTAGATAAATGTAACTATCACATACTGGGAACCGTAGCTTGCTGTTATCTGGTTAGACGGATAGAGTTGTGGATGATTTTGAAATGGGAACCTGATTTTTCGTGTATTGGTTGAAACAGATGTTCTACAAGCAAGCAAAGAAAACGAATTCATGCTGCACTATTCTGTGAGCTGCTACTCTGCATGTCCTAAGGTATATGTATAGTCAAACAAACTTCCGCTGGGGGCCGAGACTGTTTTTCATTTTTCATGCATTTGATTCCGTTGTCTCTAGTTTTCATGCACTACAAATTCCACAAGACTCGACTCGTGTTGTGTGTTATCCATATTCATGTCAATTTAATTGTCTTTGCCATATTTATATGATTGCTTTTGTTCACTTTGATACGTTTATATATAAAATAGATTTATGTTACTGACCCAAATGGATTCAGTTTAGATGTTTAATAAACACAAAAGCAGAACGCTTACTACCAGATTAAACATAAGGGGGTGGTAGTATATTATACAAGCAAGGGAAAGCAAAAGAAGGTGAAACGAAGGTCTTGCGGTTCTGTAACTATTTGCCGAACATAGATTTGAACCACCAAACACCCTTGGTGTCGTCAGGAGCAGCGTTGGACTCAGGTGGTGTGTCACTCTGAGGAGTCTTGTGAAGCTTGCTAACGTTGTACCCTTCCTCCACCGCCTTCTCCACCAGCTGCTTGTAAGTCTCTTCCTCCACATGCGCCGTCCTGCTCAGTATCTACACCACCCACATTCAATATCAATCCTTAAGGTCTTTCTATTATTCATCATAAAATCATTAAAGAGGCAAAAGGACATACCCATAGAGAACTCCTTGAAGGCTGGCCGATGACGGCGTGCTGGTACTCAGGATCAATATACAACACCCAGTAATCTCCAGTGACAGGAATGATAGGGAGGAAAGGAGGGACGTAGAACTTAACTTTGAACTTAGCCTCATCGCTCTTAGGATCAGTCTTGTAGGCTGAGCCTTGGATAAAAGCTCTCTTGCCACCGTTCCACGTCTCGTTCAAGACGTGCACCGTGCCGTCTGGGTTAAGGGTGTAGGTGGCTCGAGTGTCAACACCGTTCTTGGGCTGGAAAATGGAAGGGAAAGAAGCAATCTCGTACCAACGGCCCATGTATCTCTCCAAGTCGAGATCTTTCACCACTTCCATCTCTTTCTTCTCCGTCGTCATCTTCTCTACGTTTCAGATATTTTCTTTTCTTTGAGGTAATAGTAGTAGGGATAAGAAAGAGGGATTCTGTTTACTTTTTATATAGGAAAACAGAAAAAGACAAGGAAGTAGATTTCTGTGGGAGGAGAGACTGACACGTCAGGATGCGTGTAAGGCAGATAGGTTCTAGTAGCATCTATGAGCTATACAAGGTGAAGAAACTAGGAGGACACAAATGTCTGTTTCTGTTTTTCTTTGTTTCGTGAGAGAGGTAGAAGAAGACAATACAATGGGCCAAGCCAAACATTCACACTTTGATTTGATTTCCTTTTGCCATTTTTTTGGCTCCACCTAAAATGTGGATGTCTACTAATATAATTAAACATTTTTCATGATAGTGCAATTAACTACATTGTAACACTAACCAACAATTTATAAATCTTTGATACGTGTTAAAGTTTTAATTTTAAGTTTATTGTTATTTTTTTTGGAAAGAAATCAGAAGGAAATTAGTTATCTTGATCGTAAATGAATCAACTGAATCTTTTTGTAGGTAAAGATATTTTAACACTATTTTAAAATATTGATTTTTTCCTTACATATTAAGAAAACAATGTTTTCTTTTTCTTTTTGTATTTTCATCCCATAAATCAAATCAAATCACTTTGAATTAAGAGAAATTACCAAGAATAACATAACTTAGGTTTACAATTTTGTAAAAATACACACTATCAAAAATATATTAACATTTAGGTTTACAATTTATTGATTATTATTTAAGGTTTAGTGTTAAAGGGGTGAAGTTGAATTTCTAATTTTTTTATAAATATTTAAAAAAATTAATTAAGCTTATTTTCATTTAAAAGTTAAAGTATTTTTGAAAATAGTCATTAAACTTGCAAAGTGGTATAAATTTATAGTAAAAATGAAATTCACCCTTGAATGAACATGGGGAGAGGTTTTTTCTGCACAACGATCAGAAGGATCATATCTCACTGAGAGTCACTAGTGAGCAGGAGAGGCTGCTCGAGGGGTGTGATGATTGATCTTGGGCGGGCCACTCCTTATGGGACCAACCATTACAGTAAAGACTCATTGCAAAAGTAGCTGCGTAGATGGTTTCTCTTACATGACAGCCACCACATTCAACAGAAATAAACCGAAGATGAGGCTTCTGAATGGGTAGGCTATTTACTTATATGTCTGTTGGTGTATCCATGTTATGTGTATGTGAATCAAATGCTTCTTCCATCAAAGCACGACAAGAAGCAATAACTAAAACCTTGTATCTTTGCTTTTCTTTTCCTTAAATTTCAAACCCAACACAAAAAACTTGTGGAAATTAAAATTCCAATAAAGAAAAGAGTACGAAATTGGTTGGTGCAGTGTGTCAGGTGATCTATTGATAATCAGAGGAAACAATGTGGAGGAAAAAACAAAAAACATAAAAAGCAATGACAACAATGAATGGTATCCAATAAGGCCATGAACTAAGGAGGAGGAAACGAATCAAGTCCAAACCTAGCAGCCACTGACACCATTCCGTTATTCTCATCCTGCAACAAACACAACATCACTTTCATTTTTCTACCTTCAATTCAATCACACCAAACACAAGTCATTTTCACTTTACCTGTTTCAACATCTCATTCATTATATCATCGAATACATCCTGCTGGTTGTCAGCAAGATCATTCTCTAGCTTCGCCGACCTCATCTCTGGGTCCAGTATTGTAAGGTTTCCCATACAGTCTCGACTGTTAAGAGTTGTTGCACTGTCCTCTATTGGACTCATTATCAGTGAATTATCTAAACCTTTGCTTCTGGTCGCACTTTTATCCCTGAAAACCATGTTGTTCTCTGCGGGTAAGGGATAGTCAACATTACCGAATGAGTTGTTCAGCATGGTGCAGTTCTGTTCCTCCCATTTTTGTGTATTCATGTTTTGCATGAAGTCACCTAGCAATGGAGGCTCACACTGCATTACTCCAACATGATTATCTGCAGAAACTAGTGAGGTGTTATAATCTCCTAGACCGTTCCCTCCACATGTCACTTGTTCCTGACCAAAAGCATGATTCAGCGGTAAAGAGTGTGATGGGAATCTAGTTGTTTTCAGATTCCCTTGCCAGCTATGACTAGGAAAACTAGATAAGCCATTGACGCTAATGTTTAGGGAGCCAGAGTTGGACAGATCTCCCTCAAGACAAGAGTGGTTTCCATCAGAGGCCCCAGGCAGATTGTGCGTAAAGTTCTCTTGCAGCATCAGATTGTTGCTTGAAGCACTTGGCAAAGAAGTGCTAGAGCTACCAAAGGACATGCGAGAATCAAGGAAGCTACTGCCAATTCCTCGGTCCCCTATGCCCTTAAAATCTCCCATGTATGGAGAACACTTGCTTCTAGGAAAGTGGATGGGCTCTAGCGGAGACAGATTCGCACTCTGAGATCTTGGCAACAAGGGACTGTGATATGTTCCAAATGGATTAGTTGAGTTGCTTGAGCTCTGGTGATGCCCCTGTTGGATGAAGCTGGAGGAGTTAGATCCTTGAAGATTTATCGGTGAATACACAGATGGATGAAATTTGGTGAGACTGGAGCGGGTTAAGAGGGATGAGCTTGACAGTTGTCTTGTGGAAGTATAATCTCTTAGTCCTTCAAGTTGAGCCATATGAAAGTAAGATGAATCTCTTGTCCCAAATGCATCTTGAGACATGTTCTGTGGCTGACCTTCGTCTAACTTTTTCAAGTAGAGTCTGTACTTCTGCAGTCAAAACCAGAGAAAAAGGAACACAAGTAGGTACGTCTCATCATCCAAACAAAGGCAGGGTCAAAATGCAAGAGTGGATGAAAAATTAGCACCTGCAAATGGCTGGCTACGTTTTCCCTCGTGAGACCTTCTATGTTCATGTAATCAAGTATTTTTTTGGGGACAGCTTCTGTAATGAAGACCCCAAAAAAAACAAACATTAGTAGAAATGAAAAGAGGACTCCATACATGAAAGCATCAAAACAAATCAAATCACATCACATCATATACACACAACGAAACTTGTAAAGAGGTTCAAGGGGAAACTCACTGTCAAGGCCCAATTGCTGAACGGCATGGACAAACTTCTGGTGGAGCTCCTGTGACCAAACAACACGAGGCTTCTTCCTTGTGGATGACTCCTCGCCATCTTGTTCACTCCCTTCACCATCTTCCTCTTCTCTGTCACTGTCATCTCCATCACCACTATAATCAACTTTCTCTTTCCGTTTCCTGCTGCCACTTGGGGCGGATTCAGATGAGGGGAGAAGTTGGCGAGAAGGGCCAATGTTTTTTTTGTATGAGCCAATGTTCTTCTTCACAACATGTTGCCATATATTCCGAAGCTCCTTGAGGCTAACAGGCTTGACAAGATAATCACAAGCGCCATGGATAATCCCTTTCATAACACTGTCGTAGTCACTATGTGCTGACAACACTAAAGAAAACCAAACACACAAAGT
The DNA here is from genome assembly GCA_905132885.1 of Moricandia moricandioides. Lineage (NCBI taxonomy): Eukaryota > Viridiplantae > Streptophyta > Magnoliopsida > Brassicales > Brassicaceae > Moricandia > Moricandia moricandioides. The sequence continues at coordinate 18,675 of CAJHQQ010002230.1, forward strand.
TAGACAAAGGCTAAAGCTGACATGAAAACGGGGAAAGGAGACGTACTGATGACAGGAAGGTCCATTTCAAGACCAATCTCAAGCAACTTAAAGCCATCTGTATCAGGCATCTCTACATCACTTATCACCAAATCAAACATATTGCTCTTCTCTCTCAGCATTTCCAGAGCTTTCCTTGACTCCATCGTCTTTGTCACTGACAAACCAACCAAACATCTCCTATGATGCGATCCCGTACACAAACAGACAAAATAGACAGAAGCAAAGAGTGAGTACCATGATACTTGCATCGAAGCAGTAACTCCTCGAGTTTCCGGAGGCAGGTTGGATTGTCATCCACAGCAAGGACCCTCATTCCCACCGGAAACTGCTCAGCCCTTCCCTCTTCATTGCTCAACGACTCCATGTTCTCCATTCTGAATAAGTTTGCTACTAGTTCTCCTTGTTTCCCTTCTCGTCCCTACAGGAAGTAGATAGACTTGAATCTGGTTTTATCTTGTGTCTGACAACCTGTAGTTTGTACTAGGAGACCAAAGTCCAAGGAGGCCAGAAAAAGAGAGTGATTGTGCCTTTAATCCGGCCCTTTAATTTCTACATAAATTACATATTCCCTTCTATTTTTCGCTCTTGTTTCCATTAACAGGGACATGGAGAGTCACATGGTTCTCTTCTTTCCTTATTGTTTGTTGAATCTTCCCTTAGCTGTACACAAAAGACAACTTTTCGTAAGGTGGTTTTAAATGTCCCCATTTGTTTTCTTTCCTTTTTCAAATATCTAACGTTCAAAGCTTGCGTTTCTCATTTTTCCTGGCTTTCCTTAAATGATTTCATTTCCTATTCTGATAGACACGCTTTCCTTTTTGGATATACAAAGTTATGATGTCCTTGTCCAAAAATGAGAATTTGACAAAGGCTTAAAGACTGACCTGATTCATATCACATTCAGACTTTATACAGATGTCCCAGATTTGAAACACTTTGACTTTTCCTCCACATTCTTCTGCCATATTTTTTTCTCAGTTATACTAATCCAAAATCTCATCTCACAGATTGTTCCATTTCATGTTAAACCACTCATCATCTTCCCTTGTTCCTTTAATGAATGCAGTGTCCAAAGCAATATTGTGCATACCACTACGACACCGTGGTCTCTTCCAAGTAGCGCTTTTGCTTGCTTGAGATCTGAAACACTAAATGGAATCTCTTAACGATTCTAAAGATAATATAAAGTTCTTCGCTTCTGTGTCACTCAGCCACAACCAGTACTCAGAGAACATGTGCCTAAGACCCTAAACAAAACACAAGCCACAACCAGAACTCAGAGTTTTAAACTTTGCACATTGCAACGAAGTCTCACTTAGCTGCTTTAATACCAATCTCAGCTTTTCGACAGAGAGAAAGTTAGCAAGCTCTGAACAAATTTCTTTTAAATAATCACACATATAGTTACAAATTCACAAGAAACCATCAAAATATAGAGACCATGGTGATGGCTGCGGCCATCAGTAAAGGCAAGAAGAACACTTGTCTGTGGACAGACCCACCGTAATAAGGCTCTATCATAATCGGAAATTTGCAGGTTCCCGTTGATGGATCCGTCCTGGTCACCTCTGATACGTTTGGAAACTTACATGCTGTATCCAGCTGGTCGTTTATCTGATAGTAACTGTTGAACGCATAAGATATGTTTTCCTTAGCGTCAAGATCCCCACACGACGTCCCAACCCCAAGACTAGTGCAATCCCCTAAGCTACACGCGTAGCTCACGCTGGCTGGAACCTGCGGATTGTCCAACCTCACGTTTGGCTTCATCACACACCACTTCCTCTGCAGATACCTCACCCCTTTGGCCTGTATCAGAGCTCCTGTGTTGGTTGTCCCAAGGTTCAAGGCGTATTTAGGTAACCCATCGAAAGTGAATATCCCCCAGTGTCTCTCAAAGTAACCAGGCTGAACGCTTTTGGCGTCCTCATCAATCAGGCTGAACAGGTAAGCATCTATAGGACCAGGCCTTCTCGGAGTCCCTTTCCCTCCTGAGATGTGAGCCATGAAGCCTTGGTTGAACTTCCTAGCGTACTCCACGTTAGCATTCTTGTCCCCATCCGTAGGCCATCCAATCTCACCAACTATGACAGGCATGTTTCCAAACCCATTCTTCTCAAGGGCATGCACTAGAGTGTCGTAGTTTGCATCAAACATGTTGTAGTAGAAAGTCCCACCATCGCTCACGGGCTGTGAGATGCCGTCAAAGAAGGCGTAGTCAACTGGAAAATTGGCGTCGTTGTAGAGACTGATGAAAGGATAGATGTTAACAGTGAAAGGGCCACCATTTTCGACCAAGAACTTGACGATAGTTATCATGAGATCATGGATATTGGCTCTGAAGTCACCTCCAGAAGGTAAGGTAGTGGAGCTTTCATAGACATCAGCGTTCAAGGGACAAGTAACCTTCACTTGGCTCTGAAGACCGGCTTTTATAAGCGCTATTTGGATGTTCCTCATCGCAGGGAAAGTAGTGTTGAGATAGCTCCCGTTATAAGTCGACAAGAACGGTTCATTACCAACAGCTACGTATCTGTACAACAATTCAAACCAGATGATCACTTAACAGTGCCGTCTCAAATAATTTATAGGCTCTGTTCAAAACAATATTAACAATGTAACGAAGTAATTTTTAATTTAATACCTCTACTATATATGTTTTACATTTCTTTTGAAATTATAAGCTCTAAAAATCAAAACTTTTTAGACAGTAATTTCTATATTTATTTTAACTTTTAGACTTGATCATGTTCCATCATTCCACTTGCACATGCTTATCTACTTTAGTTGTCTAATACAGTAAAGACATGATCTTTAAGTAGACAGGTAAACTACAACTTCATCAGCCAGGACTAGAGATACAATCACACTCAATTTGGATAAAAGAGTAAACAAAAAAGGAAAGGAACCTGATGTTGACTTTATCTGTATTGATGTGAGTAGAGACATTTTTAGAAACCCATTTCTCAGCGGCTTTGAGGCTGGAGGCTAGAGTGGCTAGCATCTCGTTGGGGATACCAACCATAACTTCGATTTTGGATTTGCCTAGCGCCCTGAGAGTGTCGTACTCTGCGTCAAAGAGCTTCACTTTCTGAATACCATTCTCTCTCAGCATCCTCACCACTATGTCTGGAGGAAGAGGGTGCGACGCTTGTGTGCCCCAGTTAGCTCCGATCGAACTTGCCTTCGGACAAACAAGCGCCACCGTCAGTATCATCACCACGAAACTCCACCCCATCTCACTCGCTGATTTGACCGTTCTTTTCACAGAGAAGATATAGATAACTAACGAAGCTATGTGCTATGAGCTTACTGTCCTATCTCCTCCAATGCTTTTCAAAGCCGACCACGCAGGAGCGAGCGTGTTACTGCTCTTTTTGGCAATCCACAAGGACAAAACGACACGTAAGCATCGATGTCTTTTGGTTTGTGGTCCTTGATCTTATCTGATATGTGGGCTTCTGTATCAAGGCCCATAAATTTCATTTTTTTGTGGGCGGCCCATGAAATTCATATTGTAATGTTTTTTTTTGCTTCTCAAATTATTTCTATGATTTTACAATAACTTTCTCTCTACCCAAAGCATTACAAATCTAATGTACCCTCTCCTAAGAACATGGTATAGAGACTTATAATCTCCATAAAATGTTTTTTTTTTGCATAAAAAAATCTGAATCATTTTTCAATTTGTGCATGTTATCTTTGCGCATGAACCATGCTAATCTTCTTTGTATCGTTCCACTTTTATTGGATGCCTCTGAAGGAACATCTCCATAAAATGTTGCATGAGTAAAACATAGTAGAGAGACTTATAATCTCCATAAAATGTTTAAAATGTTGCATGAGTAAAACCAAGCCTACTACGACTATACAAAATGCCATTCCTTTTGGTTTTGGTAGATCCAAGACTGAATATATATAGATGATGATTATTTACGGGGAAATTTCAATTCTACTAAATGTTTAAAACCAATTTTTAAATTTACTATTAATGAATGACTATTTTTTAAAAATACTCTAAATTTATGATGAAAATAAAGTAAATTATTTTTTTTAAAATATTTATAAAACTTATAAACTCAACTCCACCACTAAACCCTAAACAATAATTACTAAAGTGTAAACTCAAATGTTAATATATTTTTGAGGTATTTTTGAAAAGTGATACATGACTTGTGATATTTTTAGCTATTTCTGTTTAAGTATATGTTCATCCTTAACTTCACCTCCTATGTTAACTCTGCATAAGATTATAAGAAGGTAAGTGTGATTAATAATACATCAATTTCTTCGCTGCATAATTGATAAGTATCCACCACATAATTAATGATTATTCTCAGTTTTCATATTCATATTCCTTCTGTTCAAGGTCTTTGAGAGCGAGGATGCATAGTCAAAGTTGAGAGAGCTAACGCTGTAGATCGTACCCTAGTTCCTTCCACCCAATCTTTAGAATAGATATACATGATATAGTATCATGAGCGTGTGTTAGGTATGGTTTGATCGGTGTGACCATTTAAACTAGTTGACCATCTTTGTGCTAACTTTTTTTCATGGACTAGGAAGATTATCTAACCTTCAACATTTTATCTTCGAACTAGTTGAGCATCTTTGTTCTAATTTTTATTTTTCATGGACTAGGAAGATTATCTAACTTTCAACATATAAAACTAGAACATTTTGATATAATTTTTTTGACAATTATATTTTTAGATATTTCCATGTAAGTATTTGCGAAAATTTAAACTAATTTGTACTTAGCGAAAATTATTGGTTTTGATAATAAGTTTAGAAATCAAAACTAAATCAAGCATTATTCATTATATGGTTTTTAAACTTGTTAAAATTATGTGTTATTGGTACTATAATTCATAAAATTCTAATTTAAATCATATATTATTCAACCATATGGATTTGCTAATGAATCTTATCTTCATAATAGATTTGAATGGTTTTCACTGAATTCTTTTTTTTTTGTTAAAAATACAAAAATATAAATATGAACTTAAACTAGATTTTTAAATATTAATTATTTTTTTTCTATTTGAAATTCACTAAAATTTTAATTGGATTTGTTAATATTTTTAGATTAACAAATCAATTAAAATGCATAAACGAGTGGTCGGCACAACCGATTCTTCTGAATTATCTTGGCTAGGCAACCCATCAAGATCAGTGTTGCCTAATACAGGCTGTACTTACTCACTGGAGCTAAAAGGTCATGGGAAGAAGAGACGGCACTGCAATACGCTGGAAGCTATACTTATGTTTGCCAGTTCCAAAACGAAAGTTATCTCATCCCCTCCTCCTAGTTACTATACCATGCCACATATATCAAAGAAGCATTAGTAACCTTTCTGAGCATGGGAAAGAAGATGTTAACGTGAGTGGAAGGCGTGGAGTCCTCAGGAGCTTTAACGGTTTCATGAGAGACAGAAACTGACTCCTCCACTCGTAAGTTACTGACTTTTGATGTTACAGTTTACCGAACTGAGAAGAATGTGTCTTGCTCTCAATCAATTATTGCAATGGAACAAGATGTGAAAGAGTGTGTGTGTAATAAACTTGTGATGATGAAGAAGTTTCGAAGGAAGAGGACTAATGAACAAGAGTGCACGTATTTATGGTGAAACAAGAGTTAGTGTGTGTTTAGGGAAAGATGGGTCCATGTGAGCTTTGAATAGAGATAGCGATGTCTATATCTTCGCTTATTTGCAGCCTCATAAAAACATGATTGTCTCTGACAATAAACATATCTGAAACTATATAATTGAGTTCAGTACAGACACAGTTTTGTTGTTTAACTCTCAGAGTTTTCTCATCTCTCTGTGCTCCTTTTAAAAGCCAATGTACTATATACACATGAGTTGCAGCTGTTAAAGCTACACCTCTGGTATACATTTGTTTATTGTATTAACTTCATCTTCTATAGCGTGTTTCTTGATTGCTTCCAAGCAGTTTGGTGTCATTTATTAGCTGTTCTGGGGACCTACAGGTGTGATTGTTTCATCTACCCAGCTAACTTTTGGTAAACTTGTCTGGTGTTTTGATTTGCAGACAGTTCATTACTCTGTTTCACCAAAAGAAACGATATAGAGAGGCCAAGAGACCTTCTCCGTCTCCCATGCCTGATCTGGAGCCATTAAGTGAACGTAGGTCTCTTGAGATCTTTAACCCCCTAAACGGGTCATCTTCTTCATCAAAGCCTCACCATGGCAACCGCAAAGACAGCAGCAGTAAGTGGATAGAGTTTCATGATTCTGCAAAGATAGTAGAGAAAACTGCTGAATGGGGATTATCAGCTGTTAAGCCAGACACAGGAGAAGATGGCATTAGTTTCAAGTGAAGGTGTTGTATTCTAGTTTCAAGATGGCATTAGTTTCACATATTGTTTTGTTTGTGTTGAAGAATAATTTACTTGGGAAAAGGTTTGTCCAGTTAGACCTCAATGAATATTTTAGCATTCCCATATTAGCTTGACCTTTTCCTCTTGCAGGAAACTTGCAACACACGACATTCAACACCATTTGACATCATCATCATTAAACAGCTTTCAAAAGTCAACTTTCATCTTCATATCTGGAATCCATACGGAAACACAAAGTTGTAAACGAGGAAGGAGAAGAAAGGGTTTAGGATTTTGATAAAAATGGACTTGCTTCGCAAATTGTTCAAACGCAAAACTCCAGATGGTTTACTCGAGATATGCGACAGAGTTTTTGGTATGTTTCTCTCAGTTCTATGCTTTTCTTCTCTCTGTTTTGTCTTGTTGTTTTTACCTTTGATCTAGGTCCAGTTTGCTATTTTTCTGATAAACTTGATAGCTTTCTCGGATTGTACTATTGTGCTGGATATTATTGGATATGGTTATTCATTGTTATGATATGATTGGCTTAAAGACATTGAACTGAGTTCTGTCTTTGTTTCCAGTGTTCAACAACTGCCTCTACACCGCCTCTTGGGAAGAAGAAACCTACAGAACTTATATGGTCAGAGTAGTTAACCAGCTACAGGAGCACTTCCTTGATGCATCCTCTCTTGTGTTTAACTTCCGTGAAGTGGATACTCGGAGTGTCATGGCTGATGTCTTGTCAGAACATGGCTTGACCATAATGGACTATCCTCGCCACTACGAAGGCTGCTCATTATTGCATGTGGAAGTGATAAACCATTTTCTCCGGTCCAGTGAAAGCTGGCTCTCACTTGGCCCAAGTAACTTGTTACTATTGCACTGCGAAAGCGGGGCTTGGCCTGTTCTAGCTTTCATGATATCAGCACTCCTTATTTACCAGAACCAGTGCAGTAGTGAGCGCAAGACCTTGGACATGATCTACAAGAAGGCTCCCGTTGAGCTTATGCATTTGTTCTCACCATTGAACCCAATTCCTTCTCAGCTTCGCTATCTACAGTATGTGTTGAGAAGGAATATGGTCTCTGAATGGCCTCCAACGGAAAGGGCTCTTACCATGGATTGTGTTATATTGAGATGTGTTCCTGATGTTTCTGGACAAGGAGGCTTTCGCCCAATCTTCCGAATATATGGTCATGATCCTCTTTTTGTAGATGATAGAAAGCCTAAGCTTCTGTACTCAACTCCCAAGAAAGGGAAATACCTTAGGATCTACAAGCAGGTATATCTTCATAACGTTCTTCATAAATTATATGACCTATGACTACACATTTGCTAGATAAGTTTACATTTGCATCTTCATCTTCAGGTCTTGGCAACATAGATAGTCACTACTCACTAACTAGCCCTTCTCTTGCTTTTCTCTGTTTGTTTACTTGACCCCTTGTGTGTTTGCAGGCAGAATGTGAAGTAGTCAAGATTGACATCAATTGTCATATGCATGGTGATATTGTGATTGAGTGTCTCAGTTTGAACAATGACATGGAGAGAGAGGTCATGATGTTTCGAGCGGTTTTCAACACAGCTTTTATCATATCAAATATTATGATGCTCAATCGTGATGAAGTTGACACATTATGGGATATAAAAGAAGAGTTTCCAAAGGGGTTCAGAGTTGAGGTATGTGCTGGATTCGTCTTTACATGGTATATAGCTACTACACCTTTGTAGCTTTGTACTCACAAAGAGTACTTTCTCTGTGAAGATTCTCTTCTCGGATATGGATGTGGAGGAGAAATATGGTCTTCCAATAGAAGCTTTTTCCAACGTTCATGAGTTCTTCAATCCAGTTGACTGGGATGATGATGATACTCTCAATACGCGTCAGCATTTAGCTGAAAGACCAGGTGGGAATTCAAGCCCAAGACTACAAGGGTTAAGCCCTCCAATAGTTGCTTCCAGTGATGTGTCTTCCCCTCTTGGAGAACCCATGAGGTCACCTCCTCCAGTGTCTAAATCAGACAAAACAACTGCATTACCTCGACCACCCCATCCTCCTCCAATGCAGTTCAGACCAGAACACAGTCGCTAGAGTTTTCCCTCCTATACTACTCCCAACACTATCTATCTCTGCCTCTCCTTCCCCTCCCCCAGCTCCTCCAACACCTCCACAGCTTCCTACCACTTAATGTTTATCTCTTGAAGTCTTTATTTGCAGCTTCATCTTCAGTGTGTGTCAGATTTTGTGTATTCTATTCATCCCTTCTTCCCCGGGATAATTGGCCTCTCAGATGGGGGCATGGTATGACTAAACTAACATATAGTTTTTATGTATATCAGCTCGTGTCACACACTTGTGTGTTTTGTTGGATAACACATGTAGACTGACTGCAGGACCCTCCTCCATTGGATGCACCATTGCGTATAACAGAGAGAGAGATCCTAATGCTAAAGATAGAAAATGGGAAGTTGTTGGAGTGCTTGTGAATTCTGTGGACATTGACATTAATTTCTTCTATACATCCACTATTGTCATTTCTTCTGCTTTTGTATCTCATTATAATGCAAAACTCTTCTTGTCCATAAAGCAAAGGTGTTGTGTTCTGGTTGCTTACATATATATAAATATAATGCATCAGCCATAAACTGCTCTATTATGTTATTAGAGAGTATCACACAATCTTCCATTAGAGAATTTGAAGGAAGAAAGTAGCTTTAGGCATTAGGTTCGGTTCTTTGATTTTAGAAGTTTAGTATTTTAGAAGTTTAGGATATGTATTTAGAAATTTTGGTTCGGTTTTTAATTTGGATAACAAAGTTTCAAATTATTTAATATCCATAATATTTTTTGGATCTTCTTCGGTTTCAATTTTTGGTTAATTCATACTTATAATTAAATTTTTGTTTTTCGGATTAAACAGATTGTGTTTTGAATTTTTAGATAAAAAATTTGGACAATGCGAATAATTTTAAATATTTTGGAAGGTTTTGGTAATTCAATTTTTTTTTTATGTTTATAAATAACATTCCTAAATTATTTCATTACTTTAAAACTAAATATAATTAATATATATAAGTTATAAATTATATTGTAGAAACTTGGTATCCATTCAGTTTTTGATTTTAATTTTTTCGTTTTAGAAATATTAGATTCACTCGGGTGCTTGATTGGATTTGAATCAAACATCGTGTTTAAGTTTAGTTCAATTCCGGCTAAATGTGTCCAATAACTGTCAAAAAAGATCTGTACAACCTGAAGAAAACAAAGCAGATACTCACTGTTGGAGATGGATTATAATCCATCTTCAAGGCCTATCGGGTGAAAAATCGGCCCAGGAAATTGGAAGATCAGGAAGAGCCTGTGAGCCGCCAGCGGGCAAGGAATAACGGCTTGGCCCAGAGCCAATGGAAAGACGGTCGTGCAAACTTAATGCTCGCCGTGTGACACGAGCTCAGGAGCCGAGAGCTGTCTAAGCCGGTCTGTTGTAGCCCGCGTTGAGCTGCTGGTCGGCCCATTAAAAAGCCCGGTTCATCAGGGGGTGAACCACGAGCTAGGGTGAACATGACTTAGGAAGAGTTATAAAAGAGGAGAAAGAAGACACATGAAAAGGCAGTTTTACAGCTAGACCTAAGAACAAAACATTTGAAACTTGAAAAGACCTTTGTAAAACATCTAATCGAAAGAGCAAATCAGTTTAAGTTACTAAACGTCTTCGCAAGTAAACCCACAAAATCAAACTAGATCTTCGTAAGAATCACCCGACCAACTTCAGATCTAACACTCACAGGCCTAACTAAAAGCCCATTAACAGAAAAACGGGCCGGAGTGATGAATGCCGGTTAGTCCGTGGATGGAGAAAGACACAAGTCAGGTCGACGGAGAGATGATGGCTGATCACTGGATCCACGTCATCAAACTCGCCAGCTTGACCTTTTCCTCCTTACAGGAAACATACAAAACACACGAGACATCCAAACGCCTTTCTTTTTTTCTTTCTCGTCAAGTAAAAGCGAACACCTTTTGACATCATCATCATCTTAAAACAGATTAAAAAGAAGACAGCTTTCAGCTTCAGATTCTGGAATCCAAACGTAAACAAAAGGTTCTCGATTTTGAAAGAAGGGTTTAGGAGTTTGATGAAATGGCCTTGTTCCGCAAATTGTTCTACCACAAACCTCCAGATGGTTTGCTCGAGATATGCCACCGAGTTTCCGGTCTGTTTCTCTCTCTCCTCTGCTTCATGTCTCTGTTTTGTCTTGTTGATTCTACTTCCCCACTGAAAAAAAAATCGAGCCTTTCTACTTTCATTGCGTTTGGCGCATCTAGTGAATTGTTTTATCTATGATTTAGATCCAGTATGTATCCCTCATTGTGCGATTTGGTCTGAGAAATTTGATAGCTTTTGTATTTTTTTTTATTTTCATTTTTGTGATATGATTGGCTTAAAGACATTGAACTGAAAGACAAAGGTTCTGTCTTTGTTTTGCAGTGTTTGATTGCTGCTTCTCCACTGATTCTTGGGAAGAAGAAAACTACAAAACTTATATGTCGGGAGTTGTCAACCAGCTATAGGAGCACTTCCATGATGCATCCTCTCTTGTCTTTAACTTCCGTGAAGTGGGTACTCGGAGTGTGATGGCTGATGTCTTGTCAGAACATGGCTTGACCACAATGGATTATCCTCGCTACTACGAAGGCTGCTCGTTGTTGCCAGTGGAAGTCATGCACCATTTTCTCCGGTCCTGTGAAAGCTGGCTCTCACTCGGCCCAAATAACTTGTTGTTAATGCATTGTGAACGAGGGGCTTGGCCAGTTTTAGCTTTCATGTTAGCGATGGAAGAGATTTGGTAGTTTTTGACTATTGACATTTGAATCGTTGACGATCATCTTCTTATGATCTTATCACACTAGGATGGATTTGTGTTTGTTCTGTATTTAGCACCATATGTTTTGAGGAAAAGTCTTGGAGATATTCAAGAGGAGAGCTGGAAAGGATATATCCTTATGTCAGCAACTGAAGACTTACTAGAACATTTTTCAGTTTGATAAAGGAGCAAGTAACACTGTATGGAGACAGACGTAAAGCAGAATACATGTTATGTAAGCAAGGGAAGAGATCAGGTAAAGTGTTTCCAAGAAACTTCCTATGATCTGATTATGCAAGACCTGTTGGTGATTTGATAATTAATGTTTTTCGCAGCTTTACTATCTTAAGAAAGCATCAGCTGCAGGAAGTGTGGTAGACAAGGTTAGTCGGGAAAATAAAAAGTACAAAAAATTCATTTTGGTAGATTATTACAATCTCTGATCTAATCAATAGTCCTACACAATTAAGAAGGCTTATTCAGACCTTTAATCCCAGTGTGCATGTGTGTGTCTATACATATGTATGTATATTGTGGTAAAGTATGATACAGACATGGGGCTTCCATCTTTATTAGGTAGCCGCACAGATGAGTAGTCCTAAGGCCAGCATCCCTATCAAGGGAAGGCTGAGATTAGCAGTGGTGGCTATGGTGCCTGAACGACGAGGAGCTCCTTCACTAGCATTGTTGGAGGCTAATTTTGCAACCGGGGGAAGAGGCGGATCAATAACTTCTTTGGCGTCAAGAGGAGGGTTTGGGGCACTAGACGGTGGCTGTGCTTCCTTGGCTGCCACGGAAAGTAGAGAACCTGCCTCTGCAGGTAAGATGGCATAGGGCTGGTCTTTGTTTAAATCTGAGCATGGACTCCCTGCATTTGCATCAAATATATATTACCAGCCGTGTCTTGATTATGTGTACACTTTGTTTGTTTCATGATCTTGTAGAGGTTTGGAAACTTACTCAAGTATCTGGTAGCTGTAGCAGGGAACTCCGTGATGACTCCATCAACGCCATTCCCTGCAATAAATGTTGCAAGCTCTATCGTAGGATCGGAGAAGTAGTCGAACGCTATGGAGATGTACTCGTTCCTTAGCACCGAGATGTATACAGAGATATTCCCCTTGTGCATTTCCTCTACTACTTTAGTCTTCCCTGTGGCGAAACTTTGGGACGTGGTGACAAGAGAACTTCTCTTGAGACTGACAGCATCTGCATGCTTCTTGATTTCTTCAATGGTTGGTTTGGGAGCATCTCCTATTTCCTTGTCGATGCTCAAGACTCGAGTGTAAGGAGAAAGAGATTTAAAACTGTCCAAAACAGAACTATCATCTGACTGAATAAAAACCTTCTTGTCTAGTGTGGAACTGGTCAGAGCGGACTTGACTGCGTCTACGATTCCTAGGCCTTTATTTGAGGCTAAATAAGCAGCATTCTGTAAACAAACTAGACGTTAGTGGAGATTCCTTGAGTAACTTAAAGAGTTATAGTGAAAAAGACTTGCCTGGATGTTGATGAGAACTCCAGTGACTGCCTTTGCTTTACTGAACTTAAGGAAGTCAGCGAGAGACATGAACTTCCCTACATTCTTGTTTGCTGGGTTTCTCTGGAAACCCTCAGAAGCTAAGAAGGGGCTCTGGATTTGAGCTGGAGACAAAGACATCCCAATCTTAGTAACTTAGCTGATAGTTTCAGAAGGGTTGCTAAAACGAAATCATTTTCTTTACGCTTTAGAGACTGGATCTCTGCCCAAGTGAGATCAAAAGAGAAAATGCCATTTTTGGTTTGAATCTCAGGAACGCTGGTGGATCGGGACATGAAAGTACTCATGGCAGTGGTGGTTGGTGTGAGGTCTGCAGAATCAAGGCAGAAAGCCATTCCGTCTTTGGACATTTGGACAGAACAGTCGATCACATCTGCTCCATCGTCCACCGCCTTTTGATAAGCCATATCAGTGCAGCCTGGATAATCTCCACTTGCTCCATTGTGTGTTATGACCAATGCATTGCCTATTTTAGGGAGATTTCTCTTTTGGTGAGAAAAGCAAGCTGCAAGAGAACAGAATCGTGTGTGGTTAGCTTCAAGTTATTGATGAGACATGTATATGTGAGGAAATCATCTCACTGATGGCTTGTGATGCTGTTGGCGGGAAATCAGTGATGAAGCCATCTACAGAGAACTGACCATTGTCCACAAACTGGAGATACTCAGCAGAAGGATCATAGCTATAGTTGAAGCTAGTGCGCATATCATTGGCAAAACCTGAAGCGTAGACCTCTAGACCGGCCTTGTGGGCATCAGCCACAATGGTGGAGGCAGGCTTAAGGTAGTTAGCTGAGTCAAGGGGCCAAATGTAGTCTTTGGGGACAAGAACGCCCGTGGCAAAGGTCTTGATGGCAGCGAGGTTCTGCTGAAGCTCGCTGTACTTTTTGTTGGTGGTGGGCTCATTTGCCTTGGGGTCTTTGAACTCGAATATGAGCTTTGTATTGGCCCTTCGTGCATCCTTCCCAATGCTCTTCAAGAAACCTATTTCCGGAGATGAGATGAAACTAATGCCACGGATTCTCAAGCTTTTAAGGTACTCGGCTGCGCTCAGCTTGTGTTCCATGTAGAAGGTGTCGTACTGCACATTTGTATTGTTTGTTTTTTTGTTTGATGAATCAACAAGAACCTTCCTTAGGTTTGTTTATCATATTTTAAAATATAGGAAGAAGAGAAACCTGAACACTTAACCAGAACTTGGGAGGCTTGGTTTCTAGGACTTCTTCCACGGCTGCAACTGGCATCTGGCCATCGAAAATGCTGGGACGAGAGAAGATGTTTTGAACAACTGCTCCATAATACAAAACATGAGAACGTTTGGTGGTCGTGGGGAGTATTTGAATGGACAAAAAAGAGAGATAGACATACGGGAGACGTTGGAGAAGATGGTGTCAGCAGAGTAGTCGAGGGCAAACCAGCCCTTGAGGTCTTGATCATTAACCATGTAGGTCTTCTGAGCTTTGGGGAAGAGTGTGGAGATGGTGGTTGCATTGTCAAGCCTGATATCAGACAAGCAAATGCCTGCACCGTCTTTTGTCATCTGAAGGTTGCACAATATTGTGAGACCGGGCGAGCTGGAGCTAATAGCCAAGTCGTTTGCAGGGGCGCTAGACTCGGGAAAAAGTCCTGAGAAGCCGCCTCTCGCTATAACCATAGGCTCTTGTCCTGAAATACATATAAAGAAACCACATGTATGGGTTCTTAAACACAAACAAACAACATGTTATGTAACATGAACACATGTCCGGTCCGGAACATACACAAAGCAACTGACCGTTTAGGACATCCCGATTTTATACAACAGTTTTAGATATATATATATATATATATATATGGGAAATTTATATGAAAATAAGGGTATAAATTTGGTATTTCAAATTAGGGCATTACAATTTTTTTTTTTAAGTTAGACCAGCCCTGATGAGCATGTGGTAGCATATGTTATGGAAAAGTATACCGTTAAGGGTGAGCCATTTCTTGGCGGGAACAGCTGCGGTAGCAGCCGGAGTTTTGGGGGCCGCAACAGAAGAATATATGAGAAAAGATAAAAGGATGAAAAACCTCAGCATGATTGATCCTGCATGTGTGTGTGTAACTATTATGAGATACGTTATGTTACATTTAAGAAAATATAAAAGAGATCGTACAACGTGAAATGAAGAACATGTGCCTGCCTCCTTGTGCTTCTTTCCCCCCGTTTGGGTTTTGATATTGTGAAAGAGAAGATGAAGGACAAAAACGTTAGCTTGGAGCCGAAGAAAGAAAAGGGTTTTAAAATTGGAATTTAGAAAAAAAAAAGTTTAACTAGTGGTTAAGCCATGTATGGCTCAAAACCTTTTTTCTTACTTTCTATTTTTGTTATTTACCTTGTAAAACACTCCATGACGTAAAAATTAGTTCCTCCATTCTTCACATGTTTTTGCATTAATTTTTATTTTTTTAAATATCAGATAAATATCTATTATGCGTATTTACTATTTAAAGATTATCCCTTTAAAAAGATTAGGTTATATCCTTTTTACTGAAAGATATCTCCTCTTGTCTCTGCTTATATATTTGTACCCTCTCTGGTTTGCCTCTTCTCCGTCTCCTTTAACCTCTCTCTCTCTATTTATAAAGTGATCCACCTGCAGAGAGTTATGAGTATCACGGCTTTGCTTGTTCTTAAGTGCACTCCCGAGACTCCAAACCCTGTTATCCTCGCTCACGCATTCGACTTCTCAGGATTCAACTATTTCTATCACCCTAACATCATAGAGTTCGTTCGCTTCTTCGCTAGTACTGTCGCTAGCCGAACCCCTCCTTCCCAGCGACAATCTGTTAAACACAAAGGTTCTTCTTCCTATTATTCTTTGTCTCTAGGATCGCTGTCCTACTTTTTTAGTAACTCTCTGTGTTTGAGATATAGAGTATATAGTGCATGCTTACAACAGAAACGGCCTCTGCGCCGTGGGATTCATGGATGATGGTTATCCTGTTCGATGTGCCTTTTCTCTTCTCGATCAGGTACTACTGTGAAAACCCTACGTCTTATTGTTGATGTATGTAGCTTCTTGTTTGAAAGGAATGTATTTGTTTTTTTTTTTGGTTGACATCTTTGTTTCTTGGCAGGTTTTAGATGAGTACCAGAAGGTTTTTGGTGAGACATGGAGGTTTGCTAAAGAAGTCTCTAATCAGAAGTGGCCATTCTTAGTAGAAACTTTAGACAAATTTCAGGTAGACACCTTTCCTGTGTCTTTGGAAACTTGTTAGAAACTTTAGGAACTAAGAGCCCGTATCTATGCAGAGAACTTTTGGATTGAATTTCCTGTAAAATTAAGAACCACATGATTAAATACTAATATATGTATTTTGAGAATTCCAGAGCTGTAAACCCCCATCGGGGTTGCTCTAAATAACTTGATTGTGAGATATTTTAATTATACTTACTAATTATGGAATCATATATATATTCTCTCTGCATCTTCAGAACCTGGCGGAAGCTGATAAGCTGTTGAAAATCGAGACGGATCTGGATGAGACCAGTATTATCACTGTAAGTGCAGTCACCTGTTGCTGATTATTAGCTTTGATCCTTATAAACACTTGTCTGATTTGCGATTTTTATGATACATTCCAGTGAACCATACGTACATGGTCCCTTGTTTCCAAGGTTTCTTAAACACTTGTCACAGAGTAGAGCTTTTGTTTTTTTGTGTAACAGCATAAAACCATTGATAGTATCCTAGCCAGAGGTGAAAAGCTGGACAGATTAGTGGAGAAGAGTTCAGATTTGAACGTGGCATCAAAGGTAACACATTCCACCCCGAGTGTACTTACTTACTAGTGTTTTGTTAAGTGAGTTATGAGGTTTCTGTTATGAGAAAAAATGGGTTTTATGGTGGTGTATTTTTGGATGATGGAAACAGATGTTTTACAAGAAAGCGAGGAAAACAAACGTATGTTGTACAATTCTCTGAAGATGCAATGCAACTCTTGGATCTCTCCTCTTCTATATGTAGAATAGGTGTCCGTGTCTACCCGACTTGAAACGGGTTTTCAAATGTGTATTTATATAATTAACTTATACGACAAGGAAGAAGATGTTCCTTATCGGTTATGAGAGATTTCATAAAACGAGAACAGCGGTGTTTATGGAACTAATGAATCTATTCTTTACAGTTAGTGTCAATTCTAGTTTGTGTTTTCTTTTTTGTTAAGTGTGGCTAATCTATCAATGCATGTAATGGAATATTAAAACACACACATAAAGAGGGCAGAAAACGGAACCAAATTGAACCAATACAAACCAATCTCAATCGAACTAAATATATTTCTAAATCATTTGGTTGATGATCTTGAACCAATAGACTATTGTGTTTATTTAATTAACATAACCTAAACCCATATTTTGCACTATTATTTTACTTAGGTTATCCACAAAGCTTCAATAGTTGGAATGGATGGAAACAGATGTTTTAGGTTATGATTTTTGTGCCATATGTTAGGATTACTTAGCCCTATTATATGTTTTCATCTTTTTTTTTCTCTAAAATATATGTTTTCGAGCTTGCGCTTGATTTTGCTCTTTGCTACATTTTTCTCTTCTCTTTGTTGTTTTTCACTAGGGCTGGGAAAATAAACCAAACCCGAAAATTCAAACCCGGTCGGATAAAAATGAATCCAAACTAAGAATCCGACATAAATACCGAATGAATCTTGTTTTATAATATTTCGGGTTATGGGTATCATCCAAACCGAACGCGAACCTAAATGAATATCTGATAGAACCCAAAATTTAAAATTCCGAAAAATAATTTATACTAAACATGATCTCAATTCCTAATATGTATCCAAAATACACTAAAATATTATTGAACATCTAAAATAATTATCTATTACATGAATAATTAACTCAAATAATTTAGCTTAATATAGATTTTGGTTAGATTGATTTGAGAAAGGTTTGTGTTTTTCGAAATGTAGTTTCTCTTTATTATCTTGTTTAGTGTATGTCTAATTTCTTGTCATTAGTTTTTTTTGTTTCGGCTCAGCTCTTGATGATTGACTACTTGAAGTTTGTAGAAGGTGACGGTTGAAGCTTGAAGTTTTTAGATTTTGGTTTTGTTTTCATTGCTTGTTTCATGAGAACTTGGTTTTCGTTTTATGTCTTTATTTTTTTGGTTTTCTTTCTATCAATAATTATATTAATCTTTGGTTTGATTTTAAATGGTCAGTTTTTAAGTTCTTTTTTTTTGGGACTGATTATACTTATGTTTTAGTTACAAAATAAGTACAGATCAGATACTTTTAAACCGAAGAACTGATTGGCACCTGATTCCGAAAGTACATCAGGTTGTACCGATTCTTTGAAGATTTACTAACCCCGACCCGTATCCGATAGAACCTGAACCGGTCCTGAACTGAACTTCATATAACCCGAATGGGGCTGATTTTGATAAACCCGAAAAACCGAGACCCCGAATATCCATACCTATATCTCACGTTGTCTACAATGGAAATTCATCTTTTATGTACCAACCTGGTTTTGCCTTCAAACCTTACCCACCATCCATGATGATGGAGAGCCATATCTCAGTCTCCTCAGCGTTTACCCACATTTTGGAGCACCTTCACCTATGCATTTTACTCAGCCTAAAATTGGTGGTGACAATTCCCGTTATGACACAACATCTGCTTATATGGTTCCTTATGGGGGATATGGTGGAGGCAGTTTATCTGGTAATCAAGGGAGAAACTCTTTAGCTTCACCTATACCATATCCTCAAACGATGGGTATACTTGGGCCTTAAGACCATAATGCTTCACAGGTTAAAACTCTTTCTTTTTTTTTGCCTCCCATGTTAAAATTTTATGGGCTGATGTACAAATCTTTTGTTTGAGTTGGTTAGAGTTCATGTCTCTAAAGGTTGTAGATACACACAAACACAATCTAGAAGAACCAATGAATTTCTTTTTTTAGTGGTCATATTCTGTTTTGGTGTTGAATCTTTTAGTTTCTTTCTTCCATGTATTGGTTTCGGAGAATGAAAGTCTCCTTAAATTAGTTTACAGTTCATTGGGTTTCTAAATTTTCTTTTGGCACCTTCTATCAGTTACCGATGCATGGGGTGGGAGTGGGGCTGCTTCAAGTTTTTCTTTGGGAGGATATTATCATGTAGGATCTTACCAGACTCCAAGTTCTGTTGCGTCATATTATGGAGCTGATAGTTCAGTCAGAGCAGCCGCTGACATAGGTAAACGGCGAGAGTACAGTTCTGTACCTACGTACCACCGATGATCTGTATGGATTATAAGAATGCCAAATTCTTTATCGTCAAGTCATTTAGTGAAGAGACAATGTTCACCGAAGTATCAATTATAAAAAATTAGATACTGCTTATCGAGATGCTGAGAAGATGGGTGGAAAATGTCCAGTTTTTTTTTTTTTTTGTTCTTTCCGGTATGCATTTTTCTGTCCATGTTATACACTATATATTTATTTATTTTTGGGAGAAACGAAAGTGAAGTTGATGAGTTCCGTTTTGTACCCCTAATCTTGGTTCAAAAGATCAGTAGATGTTGAATGGTACAGGTAAATGCTAGTGGAGAATTTGTGAAGCATTATGGTCGAAGAAACCTTGCACCTGTTGCCATGGGTTTTGTAGAGTGGGATATATAGCAAATCATTGAACATAGAAGAGTAGGGTTATAGTGGTAAGGAGAGGGATTTTTATTAACTCAGACTCATCATACACTGAGTTGGGCCTTGAAAACAAGCTACCAGCCCAGCCCACACAAGTTGATCAACGGTCTGCAACGGTCATGAAAGAAAGCATGGGTGAAGAAGACAAGAACATAGCAAAGGTGGTGACGACATGGTGTACGGCAAAAGAAAGTGGTCCAACACTTTCAAACCGATTCACAGCCCTCGATGGCTTAGAGACTTCAGGATGATGCCAGCTGTATAGTGAAACTAGGGTTTTAAACTTCCCCTCATTTCTGTATAAGAGGCGGATGAACTTGGATGTAAAGACATTAAGAAAGTTAATCAAAAAACAAAAGCTTTTCATAGTTTACTCTGTTCCTAGCTCAACTTTCATGGTATCAGAGCCATGGAAGCAAGATCCATGGAACTTTATACACCTCCTTCTTTGAACATTGTCAACTCAGTTACCATCAAGCTCACTGAAAGAAACTACCTCCTGTGGAAAAACCAGTTTGAAGCCTTCTTGAATGGTCAACGACTGCTGGGTTTTGTAGATGGTTCCACACCTCAGCCGCCACCAACTCTCTCCGTACCTGGAATCAACGGATCTTCAACGCAGACACCAAACCCTGATCACAAACTCTGGTTTCAGACGGATCAGGTGGTCAAGTCATGGCTTTTGGGCTCGTTCAGCGAAGATATCCAGAGTCTGGTGGTATCTTGTTCGACATCTCACCAGATCTGGATGACCCTTGCTAAGTTCTACAACAGACCAACTTCTTCACGTTTGTTTGAGCTGCAAAGAAGACTTCAAACAGTTTCAAAACATGAAAAGACCATGACTGACTATTTGACAGAGATTAAGCTCATCTGTGACCAGCTTTCTTCCATAGGGCATCCAGTTCCTGAAAGGATGAAGATCTTTACCACTCTTCAGGGTCTTGGAAAAGATTATGAGCCACTCATTACTAGTATTGAAGGAGCAGTAGACATGACTCAAGATCCAACTCTTGAAGACCTCGTACCTCGCCTTCACAGTTACGACTCACGGATCCAACGATACACAGTGGACAGTGGTGTTACACCACACTTGGCCTTTAACACCACTCGAGCCTCAACTGGGCAGTATAATACAAGAGGTCGAGGACAGTCTAACCGAAGATATGGTGGTGCAAGAGGACGTGGATCATTCTCCACTAGAGGAAGAGGCTTCCATCAGCAGCTCTCGTCTGGATCTTCAACATCGTCTGGTTCTTCTGAAGACAGGACCTCATGCCAGATATGCGGTCGGTATGGTCATACTGCTTTACGATGTTGGCATCGTTTCAACAACAGTTTCCAAGATGACGAGATGCCAGTAGCAATGGCTGCTATGAGGATAACGGATGTTTCAGATCATGGAGGAGCAGAGTGGTATCCAGATTCTGGAGCAACATCTCACATCACCACCTCCCCTCAGCATCTGACTTACTCTCAACCGTACAAGGGCAATGATGCCGTCTCGATTGGTGATGGAAGTTTCCTTCTTATTACCCATGTAGGTTCTGCAGACTTGGGATCAACATCAGGTAACCTTCCTCTTAAGGATGTTCTTGTATGTCCCAATATTACTAAGTCTTTGCTCTCTGTTTCCAAACTTACAAATGATTACCCTTGCTATGTCAAATTTGATAATGCTAACGTGTGTGTTAAGGACAAGGTAACCAAAAGGGTCCTGAGCAAAGGAAACATCAGTGAGGGCCTCTATGTTCTGAACAAACCAAAAGTCCACGCTTACTACTCTACACGTCAAGTTCAAGCCAGTGCTGATGTGTGGCATAGGAGGTTAGGACACCCTCATGCTCAAGTTCTGCAACATCTGCAACAACTCAAGTCTATCATAATAAATAAGAGTACCATGAAGATGTGTGAACCATGTCGACTTGGGAAGAGTAGTCATTTACCTTTTGCTTCTTCTACTTATGTTGCGTCTAGACCTCTAGAGAGAGTCCACTGTGATCTCTGGGGTCCCTCTCCAGTGTTATCAAATCAGGGTTTCCGGTTTTATGTAATTTTTGTTGACAATTTTTCTCGCTTCTGTTGGATGTATCCGTTAAAGGTCAAATCGGATTTTATTCAAACATTTATCATGTTTCAGAAGCTTGTTGAAAATCAACTGTCAACAAAGATTCAAATCTTCCAATGTGATGGGGGAGGAGAGTTTGTTAGCACAAAGTTTATGTCACACTTAAAGGATTGTGGTATACAACAGTTCATCTCTTGCCCGTATACTCCGCAGCAAAATGGTATATCGGAGCGCAAGCATAGACATATCACTGAGCTTGGGTTAACCATGATGTTTCAAAGCAAGATTCCACAGAGGTTTTGGGTTGAAGCATTCTTCACAGCTAACTTTCTCGGAAACCGGTTGCCTCTTCTGTTCTTCAGGACAAGCGAAGTCCATATGAAGTCTTATATGGCAAGGCACCAGATTATTCTGCTCTACGAACTTTCGGGTGCTCCTGCTATCCAACTCTCAGAGACTATGCAGCTAATAAATTTGATCCACGGTCTTTACATTGTGTCTTTCTTGGATATAATGATAAATTCAAAGGATACAGATGCATTTTCCCTCCTACTGGAAAAGTATATATCAGCAGGCATGTATTGTTTGATGAAGCTTCTTTTCCATTTGAAAAGGAATATCAGCGGTTCCATACTCCTGCAGTTTCATCAACACTGGAAGCATGGCAGCGGAGCTTTATTGTGACTCCACTTAATCCTGGTCCTGATAATCGATCTCCTGAAGACAGTCACACAGCTTCTCCAGTTATACAGGCCCCTGCACTGATAAGACAACCTCAACAAGTTCCCTCGGATATATCAGTGTTTACAGAAGAAGACTCTGCTCCACTTCAAGTAAGAACTACTTCTCAGACCGAACAGTCTACTCCTACTACAAATAATCCATCATCTAGTGAAAGCAAGCAATCATCTTCTGACATCTCTCCGAGTTTGGGAAGACTGTCAACTTCAGTCCCTGTCACGCAACAGACTTGTGCTACAAGACATCCCATGACTACTCGTTCTCAAGTGGGGATCAGAAAGCCTAACCCCAAGTATGCATTGCTGATGCATAGAGTCACACATCCAACACCATCCACTGTTGCTGAGGCACTTAAGGACTCAAGGTGGACAGATGCAATGGGTGAAGAAATAGAAAACTGTAAGGAAACAAACACATGGTCACTGGTTCCCCGAACTAAAGACATGCATGTTTTGGGCAATAGATGGATTTACAGGTCCAAGCTTAACGCTGATGGTAGTCTCAAACAAAGGAGGGCAAGACTTGTGGCTCAGGGTAACAGTCAAGAAGAAGGTGTTGATTATTTGGAAACATACAGTCCAGTGGTGAGGACAGCCACAGTCCGAACGGTTCTTCACATTGCAACTATTATGGACTGGGAAATCAAGCAAATGGACGTCCGAAATGCTTTTCTTCATAGCGATCTTGCAGAGACTGTTTATATGAGGCAACCAGCTGGTTTTTCAGATAAAACAAAACCATATCATGTGTGTCTATTACACAAATCTTTATACGGTCTGAAGCAGTCTCCTCGGGCGTGGTTTGATAAATTTAGCACGTTTCTTCTTGAGTACGGCTTTGTGTGCAGTATTAAAGATCCTTCACTCTTCGTCTATTCGCAAAAAGGAGATGTGATCATGCTGTTGCTTTATGTTGATGATATGGCAATCACCGGAAACAACTCAGCTGCGTTAACTACTCTTTTAGACAGCTTGAATCAGAATTTCCGAATGAAGGATCTTGGTCAACTTCATTATTTCCTGGGCATTCAGGTCACTCCTTATGCACAAGGTCTTTTTCTTTCACAAGAACAATATGCACTGGATCTTTTGATTGCAGCAGGTTTGGAGAATTGTGCTCCCATGCCAACGCCCCTCCCTCTTCAACTAAACAAAGTCCCAGATCAAGACAGACTGTTTGCTGACACAACCTACTTTCGAAGTCTTGTTGGTAAATTACAATATCTTACTTTGACAAGGCCGGATATTCAGTTTGCAGTAAATTATGTGTGCCACAAGATGCATGCTCCGTCTGTCTCTGACTTCACAAACTTGAAGAGAATCCTGCGTTACGTCAAAGGTACGGTGAATATGGGGCTTCACTTTACACGGAACTCAGATTGCACTCTACGAGCTTACTCGGACAGCGACTGGGCTGGTTGTCCAGTAACAAGAAGATCAACGGGTGGCTTTTGCACATTCCTCGGTCAGAATCTAATCTCTTGGTCATCCAAGAAACAACCTACAGTCTCCAAAAGTTCAACGGAAGCAGAGTATCGAGCACTGTCGGAAACAGCTTCTGAGCTAACATGGATAAGCATCTTGCTGCGAGAACTTGGTATTTCTCAACCTGTGACTCCTGAGCTGTTCGGTGATAACTTATCTTCCATATATCTGACCGCAAACCCGGCATTTCACAAGAGAACAAAGCATTTTGAAACCGATTATCATTATGTTCGGGAGAGGGTTGCTCTAGGTTCTCTCATCGTCAAACACATACCATCACACCAGCAAGTTGCGGACATTTTCACCAAGTTGTTGCCTCTGCAACAGTTCTGCAGTCTTCGATTCAAACTTGGCATTGACGTTCCTCCCACGCCAAGTTTGAGGGGGCGTATTAACTCAGACTCATCATACACTGAGTTGGGCCTTGAAAACAAGCTACCAGCCCAGCCCACACAAGTTGATCAACGGTCTGCAACGGTCATGAAAGAAAGCATGGGTGAAGAAGACAAGAACATAGCAAAGGTGGTGACGACATGGTGTACGGCAAAAGAAAGTGGTCCAACACTTTCAAACCGATTCACAGCCCTCGATGGCTTAGAGACTTCAGGATGATGCCAGCTGTATAGTGAAACTAGGGTTTTAAACTTCCCCTCATTTCTGTATAAGAGGCGGATGAACTTGGATGTAAAGACATTAAGAAAGTTAATCAAAAAACAAAAGCTTTTCATAGTTTACTCTGTTCCTAGCTCAACTTTCAGTTTTGAGTGGGTTAACACATGAACTTGACATTACTTTTGCACTAACAGAAACTTAAACTTTGTGGTGAAGTTAAATAACTGATTGATAAACTGTAACAAGTGAAGATCCTTTCAGGGGATGGAGATGCTCATAATATTCAAAGAGTATGAAGCACACGCCTCCATCATGGATGATTTCAGCTACTATGATGAGAGAGAGAGGCATAAGGTGGGAGAAGATGGTGGGAGGAAACAAGAGACCTCCTCTTCTGTGGAACTATTAGAGAGATATTAGAGAGCGAGATGTAATCTTGCGAACCAACTGTTATGGACCGT
Organism: Moricandia moricandioides; assembly: GCA_905132885.1. NCBI lineage: Eukaryota > Viridiplantae > Streptophyta > Magnoliopsida > Brassicales > Brassicaceae > Moricandia > Moricandia moricandioides. The sequence continues at coordinate 43,522 of CAJHQQ010002230.1, forward strand.
TTGAAGTCCGATTATGAAGTGAAGCCCAAACCGAAGATTATTATATAAATCCTATTGTGATAAGGATTAACTGATTTAGATATATATCATAAAATTTAGATAAGTTATATTCCTAGTTGGGATAGGTAGTCTTGTGTATATATACAACTCTCTTGTAAGTTATTAAGACACAATACAATAATATTTATATTTTATATTATTTTACATGAACAGTTATCAGAGCGATGGTACGGAAGGGGAAAAAGAAGACTTTAAAGAGAAGAGTTGATATAACTGATTGATGCAGTAATAGTTAGTAGGAGCGTTCTTTTTGTTAAGCAAGACTTGAAAGAGAAGACTGTATACTGAAATGTCTAAAAGACAAATCCAAATTCCTTGCAACTTTTGTAGCATTATGATTTTAAAACCGGACCGGCCCGATGGTTGAAACCATGAACATGTTTCGTAGTTGGATGAACCGGTTATGTAGTTGGGTTGGGCTTAATGATTGGTTCGACAATGAATCGGTCACGTAGTCGGGTTGGGTTTAATGATTGGTTCGACAATGAATTGGTCACGTATCCGGATTGAATTTCAAAGTTACTGAAGTGGATAAAAACCATTCAAAACTATCAAAAAAAAATTGAACCAAAAGAAAAAATCTAATTTATATTTATAATGTTTTATTTATATTTCATATTTTTTTATATTTTAGTTCTGTACCATATTTACTAATATTATTTTTAAATCATTTATTAAAAAATTATTAATCCAAATTAGATTTGATCGTATCATATTAAATTGTAATCCAAATAATTATTCGGTTAAGAGATTTTTTTCCAATTTTAAAACCATTGCAGAGAATAGTTATGTAACACTCGCATTTTCCAAATTAACATAATAAATAATAATTTTCTGAAATTTCCACTTTATTATTTTGCGTAGTCAACTTAACATCATAAATTCATCAATAGAATAAAATACGAAAAATATCCATAAACGTAAATTCAGAAGTCTAAAAGAAGGAAACACCCAAAACATCGATCCGAAATGAATCACTCTTCCTCAGCAGTCTCATCTCAAAGGGGAAGAAAGAGGGGTGAGCAACATGGGAGTAACTCAGCGAGGTATGGAAAGCTAAACCTGAAGTCCATGGACCCGATCATAACACTCTGAATAAATATAATTTAATTCTAACATGTAACAAACACGGTATCTAAGATACTCAAAGAACAAACAATGGTCCTAGCGAGGTGCACATCCGCTGCCCACTAACAGGCCAAAAACAACGCCGAATATGTGCTCGGTAACACACGCCCGTAGACGATTTATCGACCTCGAAGTCTTGGCAACAACAAGTCGACTATGTTGTGCCGCAACATCTCCACACAAAATCTACTGGTCATCAACCGCCCTACGGAATCACGTTTCCGTAGTCGACCACATCCTAATCACCACAATTCTCAACAGATATTATATATATATATATATATATATAATATCAATTATAATTGAACAAGCAATGTTGAACCCTCTAACACCTTATATCTGGTTTAACAAAGAATATAATAACTAAACAAGCAGACTCTGACAGATTCGATTTCACGAAGACGAAACATATTATAACTAAATTATTTTTATTCAAAATCCTAAGCTGTGTATGAGAAGTTTGAGAATATCCCTCATCTTAGCAATTTGGAAAAGTGTTGTCTATGAACTCCAACTGCTCAAACAGACTCCAAATCTGAAATCAGAGCAAAAAATTGAGTCAAAACACCCTTCGAACGGTCAAAAACGGATAACCGGTGGTCAAGTCAAAAAGTCAACCCGCAAGTCAAAGGTCAACCCAGTCAACTCTGACCCAAGCCGATCAACCCTTCACCAAATTGAAATCAAATTGAACCAACCGATTTACTTTAACCGGATTTGATTTCAATTGGATCAATCGGTTTACTTAACCAATAATCAATTTCAAATAACCACTCGTTTTAATCTAATTCAAATTTAATTTCCAATAACTAACCGCTTTAGCAAACCAAACCAAAATTAAATTAACCCAGCCGGTTGACCCAGTCGCCGAGTTGCCGAGTCACCGGCGACAGTCACCGGCGGCGGTGTTGGTAGACGGTGGCTTACCCGGATCAGTGGCGACGACTAACGACGGTGGCGCGTACAGCAAGGGACGGTGGCGCGTGACACACACGAGCGGAACACCGCAGGACAAAGGCGGTGCATGGCGGCGCGTCTATGGAGGGATTCGGCAGATCTCAGAGCTCCGGACTCGTCGCGACGTTACGAACACGATGGTGGCCTTGTATTTACGAGAAACAACACGGTTATAGAGTTATGATCAATTTACTAAATGGCCAAAAAAAACCTTATGAAACTACGGCCAACGACGTTACCTACGGTGGTCGACGGTGATGGGGTGGTGGATCGAGTCTCGATCGACGGCGATGACAATGGTACGGTCTCCGATCTGCTTGACGATTCAACCTCTGCAACTTTTAAGCTTTAGGGTTTCAGAAGAATAAAATAATAAAGAGAAACTCTTTATATAGGGAACTTACCTAGGGTAGGGTTTTTTGTAACCCTAATGGGCTTTGTTGGGTTGTATCGTTACAAGTTAGTTATGTGACTTTTGTAATCATGATATAATCAAGATAAGAGTAAACGAATTCAGATATCTAAGAAATTTAGGGTATTTAGATTGAGATTCATTCAGAAATTCAGATTTGTGCTTTCCAAATATTTGGGTTTCAGATATCCGTTAAATATTATGATATCCACAAATATCCAGATTTAGATTCAGATTCGTAAAAATAATTTAAAAATAATACATAAACTAAATATTTATACAAAAATTATAAATATAAATATGACATATAATTTTATGAAAATTAAAACTCAATATTATAAGACTTAATTTATGTATAAATATCCATATATCAAATATAATTATTAATAAAATTAAAAAAATAATATAATTTTAAAAATGGATCTGAATATCCAAACCTAAAAATTAAGATATCCGGATCCATATCGAGTTTGGACAGATCCAAGATTTGACTATTCAGATTCGGATCCGAGCACCTCGAATATCCTATTTTCGGATCAGATCCAGAGCATATCTCGAATCATATATGGATCCCGGATAATAATTCTTAAGCCTAATAAAGACAACACATTTCATGGTATAATATTAAAATATATATTAGGATATTAAAATGTAAATTCTCAAGTTTTTGTTACAAAATAGCTCTTAAAATGATCGAAATAGTTTTTTTTTTATTTTGAAAATTTTAAATTATTTTTTTTAACTTTAAACCTCACATCCAAAATCCTACCTATAACTTTAAATTATAAGTGTACATTAGTTAACCCAAAGCGTATAAATGTATATTTAAATTTTTTAATAAAATTTATTTGGTTATTTTTTTTGAATGTTATTTTGTGACAAAAACATTTTGAAGGCAATCTTATGATATATATTTTTTTTTTTGAAATTTCTTTTTTTATTAAGAGGGATAATAGTGATACAATATACTAATTTCCATTTTACATTGAAGATAATTTACATTATAGTTCGGATATATTTTCGCGTTAGGCTTATGTACCATCTTTTATGCATAAATAGAATGTAAGAGCAAGTACATTGATGGTTCATAAGGGGGGTTCACACAGTTTTCTAGATGAACAGTGATGAATCCGTGCCTTTGGGGTTCACTCTGGTGAACCCGTATCACTACTGTTCACGACACGTGGCGACCCGCGATTGGTTTATTTTTTATTTTTATTTTTTTTTAAAAAAAAAGAAAAAAGAAAAATAAAAAAAATTAATAATAAAAAAATAAAAAGATGAACCCCTAGGAGGGTTCATTGATGTGGATGCCCTAAGGTTCGGTGAAACCCTAAATCAATAACAAAGTGTAATCATATTGTCAAGCGACTCAAGCTTTACATTACATTGAGCAGAACAAGTTGTAATTTCTGGTCCCCTGTTGTTCTTCTCCAATGGCATCCTCTTCTCTTGTCCGAATCGCTGTTGTAGGAGACATCGTACTGTGATTTCCTCGCTTTTATCTCTCTCTCTCTATCACCTTCTTTCTTATAGTGTGGATTTATTTATCTTCTTCTTCTTCTGTTGAAGCATGGCTTCTGGAATCTAGATGAAGATCGAAAGGCTCTTCAGCTACTACAGGTTATTTCTTTTCCTTACGTCTTCATAAAAGCCTTTCCTTTAAACTTTTCCACCTCCTATTGTACTCACACACCCTTATGTGGCTTCTGAACCTGATCTTCAGCCGCAATTGGTTCTCTTTACAGGTACCCTTTTGTCTGTTAGGAATTGATTTCTTTTCAAAGTTCTCTACTTTCTCTTCATTACTGTGATTTAGTTCAGACAAAATTTTCAATCCAACTCAAAAAATAAATAAATCTGTCAGGTGATTTTGGTGAGGGGAATGTGCCACTTGTGCAGACCGTTGCTGCTCTTCCTTTCCCTAAAGCAGTTATTTTGGGCAATCATGATGCTTGGCACACCAAAAATTTGTCAACGTCTGTCTTATTGCCACTAACTTAAACCCCTTCTCTGGTTTACCCTTTTCTTGTGTGCTTTGATTATTAACTGTGGATTACTTTTTTTCAGGAAACAAAACGGTGTTCAAAAGCAACTTGATATGTGAGTTTTTTTACCCACTGTTTCCTTGTGATTTTTTTGTGTGTTTGATTACTTTTTGTGGTTTCCTCTTTTCAGGAAACAAGACAGTGTTCAAATGCAGCTTGATATGTGAGTTTTTACCACTGTTTGACTGTTTCCTTTCGATTTTAATCATATCTATGATACCACTTACTGCTTTGAGGCGTATGTCTTTTGAATCACCTATGGAATCTGCTTGCTCCTCCACTTCTTATACCTGGCATTCTTGGGGATAATCTGTTATTTTGTTTGTTATTGTTCAGAAAGTCCGGTTTTTAATGAGCATCCTGTCCAAACCCAATGTTGATGTTAGGCTTTCTTGTGAAAACTATCAATTAGTTCTAAAAGAGCTTTTCGTTTTTTCTGTTTCCCGCTGCAACCAACAGCCTTGGTGATGAGCACGTAGGGTATCAACGCATGGACTTCCCCTCACTTAAGCTCAGTGTTGTTGGTGGTCGGCCCTTTTCACATGGCGGAGATCAATTGTTTCCTAAAAAGCTGCTTCGCCAGAGGTTAGCATTTAACCTCCATTGCTGAAATGCAACTTCATGTATGTTCTATATACAATATTATTTTTTCCAAATAGATTTTTTTTTTCATGGAAGCAATTCTTTGTATGTACCGTTCTCGGTAATGGAAGAAACAATTAATAGTCTATGTATGTGCAGTTTCATTAAATTTTCAATATCTTAAAACATTTTGTGTGTTGTGGTGGTGATAACTGTGAAGGTACAAGTCTTATCTCTTTGACACTTTTATCTCTTTCTAGGTATGGAGTTCGTAATATGGATGCCAGTGCGGGGAGTATTTGTCGAGCTGCACTTGGAACACCGGAAGATCATGTGGTTATAATTCTTGCACATAACGGTCCAACAGGTGCATCAGCCTTTGAAGCTTTCTGAGTGGTCTAGTCTTTGGCCAGTCAGGTTGAGCAGATAAAGATTAACTGGTGTTTTTTTTCTGTCTTTCAGGTCTTGGTTCTCAGGCAGAGGATATATGTGGAAGAGACTGGACTGACCAAGGCGGTGACCATGGTGATCCAGGTTAAGTAATCTGTGGGATATTCAATTCTTTAGACTCCCTACCTTAGAGTGCTGATTATTGTTGGATTGGTGACAGATCTAGAGCAGGCATTACGTCAGTTGAAAGAGACAACGGAGTTCTCTGTTCCTTTAGTTGTGTTTGGACACATGCATAAGGAGCTTGACGGTGGGAAAGGAAACCGAAAAATGGTTGTGCAAGATAGTGACAACAAGATTGTTTATGTGAATGGTGCAATTGTCCCGAGGGTTAAAGAGACAAAGGAAGACACAGAGAAAGATAGCCGGAGAGGAAATGGGGAAAATGGAACATTGGTTGGAGCAGCAGAGTCGGAGAGTGGTGGCACGATAAGAGCTTTTACGTTGGTGGAGCTTTTAGATGGAAAAATCAAGAAAGTAGCAGAAAGTTGGGTGCAAGTAGTCGGAAGTATGGCCAAGATTGTGGAGGAAAACACATTGTTCGAGGATGCAACTTGATTTATCAGGGCACTTGTGTTGTTTGCTCAACAATTATGCGACCTTTAATTCATTAATGATCAGTTTATATTTAACTATTATGTAAATACTCGTGTTATGTGAGGTTTTCTGTTTATAGAACCAGTTCTATAAGTAATCGATGAAAACAACAGAGGAATGTTTAAGAAACTGAGAAGACGAAAAATTGGCGCATGTAGAAGAGCCAAAAGCAAACATATCTGAAGGAGCTGCCGTTTCAGTCAATGTTTTGCCTACTGGGACAAGGTATGTGGTGCATAAAACACTGTCTCTCCTTAGCTGGTTGGATACTTGTATTATACAGACAAATTAGTACGCTATTATATTATACAGACAAATTAGTACGCTAATGGTTCTATGCAGACATGTTTGAGAGAAAGGGGATGGTGAGGTGAAAACAGGAGAAAATGCAAGTGCTTGGAGCAAAAGCTATTACTCTATCAAACACTTAACTTTGTTTTTACTTATTTGCTAATTCCTCTTTGGTTATACAAGGTACGATACCAAAGAAATACACAAATCCAGAGTTTATTTTATAGCAATTTTGTTACATGTGCAGTGACAAATGTATTGAAGATGTGTGCAGCAGCACTAGCTCCCACGGTACGTGGTGAAAGAAAATGGTGAAAGTAACAGTGGGACGTGGAAATGCTCCAGTTTCTGAGATTCTGTGACCTCAAATGCAATTGAAACATAGGGGAAGAAGCCTCCTGGGCAATACTTTCCAGTGTTGAAGCTTATTCTATACGTCCCTGGCTTCAAAGCCTCAACCAAATCCATCAGTGGCCCACTACGCCCATCTTTATCAGTAGCTGAGGTTCCCACGAAGGACCAGTCCCCACCACCTCCATGACCAAAGGAAGGATTGGTAGTACCATTCCAGACCTCCAAGTGCACTTCAACACCTACAGCTGGAGCCCCACGTGAGACGTCTAAAACATGAGTCGTGATGGGTGGCCTACTTCTCTTGGGAGCTCCTGTAACATTCAAATGCCCTCCTATGATTCGCAGACGATCTTCTAAAGCAAGCAATAAAGTAAAAAGATCACAGATAACACGAGTGTATACATACTTTGATATCAAACTGACTCCGAGATTCAAGCCCCACACAAAATTTTTTTTGACAAACGATACCTTGAGGTTTTGTCGACTCAGCTTGTGAAACACTTTTAGCCTTCTCGGAGAAGAGCTTTGCAATCCGGAGCTCAGTTATTTTCATTTGCTCCTTAGCAGCAATCTCGAGCTCCACTATCGGTCTGTTTGCATACCTTCCCTGTAAAAAAGAAGCGATTTTGAGAAAATGTAACACTGTAGAGTACATTCTTCAATTAAAAGAAGACAATACACAAGAGACCAAAGATACAAAACTTGCTGTGTAGGTGACCGTAATAGATCTTGAAGATTCACTGTATTTTATACACTAAAAAGTTTTCTCTTGAAAGTCTTTACATTGAGCTTCGAGATCTCTTGACTAGTTAACAGATTCATCAATCATCTTTTAAATATGGTCTGGTCTCAGCTATTTGTTTAATCAATCTTCGCACAAATGTTAACAACTAATCTCAAACAATCACAACAACTCCATGAATCTGAATATCTAAACATAAGTTGACCTTTAACTCGGCGAGCATCTCGGCGTGAGTCCTGCCGGAGGCGCAAATAATGAAGATAAAGCCAAACTTTTGTCTGTAAAGTGCATTCCACTCTGCAAGCTCCTAAAAAAAGAGAAGAAAACTCATAAGAAGAAGCGAACTTATAAAAGATGAGATCCAATCCAATCTAATCCGATCACCTCCAAGGCAGAAGCAGAAGTTGTGGCAAAGGCGGTGGACTGCTCTGTTACGCTCCGGCGAGCGAAATCAGAGTTTCTAGAAGGTGAAGGAGACTTCCCAATCTGAGGATGAGCAGCGAAGGCTTCAAGCCAAGCTGCGATGTTAACTTGGTTGAACCAGATGTCTCTTGCCGATTCGATCGCTGCTTCTATAGAGTTAAAGGGGGAACCTTTGACCATCAGCTTCGCGAAATCGGAGCTTCCGCAGCAAACCATCCAGTCGTCTTCCCTGATCTCCATCGTCATCGCCATTTTTTTTTTCTCTCACTGAGCCTAGTTCTGTTGGCTGATGTAAGATGAAAGTCTGTTAACTGAGCCTAGTTCTGTCGGCTCATGAAATTCTGTTAAATGGGCCTAGTTTTGTTGGGTTGTGTAGGATGAAACTCTCTCAAATGGGCTTACTTCTGTCGGCTACTGTATGATGAAAGTAGGCATGACAAGAAACCCGAGTTCCAAACCGATAACATGAATCCATATCAAGTCCGATCAATGAATAGATTTTTTTTGAAATTTTTGTGATAAAAATAAATATTAAAAAATGATTAAAATAGATATTTTTATTTTCAAAATTATAATTAATATTTTTAATTTTAAAATTCACTCCTAACTCTAAACCCTAAATTTAGATTAGTTAACGTAAAAGTATAAATATATATTTACATCCTTTAATAAAACTTATTTTAGTCATTTTTTCTTTGAGTGCTATTTTGGAGACAAAAACGTTTAAAAGCTATTTTGATCATTATCTTAAAAAAAGATATATGGAATGAATTTTGTAAAGTGATATAAAATATATCTAAATCTGAGGTGCTATTAATCAAATAATTCCAAAAGTTGAAAGGCACGACCTCAAATCATACCTAAAATAGATACTTTAAGGAGAAATATTTTAAGATTGCAATAAAAACAATTTAGCACAAAATAGTCCATCAAAAAAAATCAGTCAAAAAAATTCAAAATAACCAAAATAAATTCTATTAAACATGTAAAATATTTTTATATTTTTAAAGTTCATTAATAAATATTTTAGTTGTATATTGGAGGGAAAGAGGGTGGATTTTAAAATTTAAGACTATTGTTTATAATTTAAGAATTAAAACAAAAATTGAAAAAAAAGTGAAGAATTTATGAATATCTAAAATAAAAAAATATTTTTAATATTTATTTATTTTATTATATAAAGAGAGTGTGAATACAAATGTCTTTTATTTTTTTAATAAAAATTATTTTGATCATTTTTCTTCTTGTGTATATTTTTGATCATTAAAATATTTAGGTCTTTTAAAAATTTTACCCTATTTTAAACTTAATAAATATTTTAAATATGTATAATTATATATTTATTTTAATATGATTTCTACAAATATCTAAACTCTAACTAAAATTATCCAAACTAAGTATATCTGAATTTAAGTTATTATTAATTGAAGAGGTATAGGCACTTACGCCAAAACTTTTTTTCATTTTAGGCATTTACCACTACCAAGAGTCTTCTCATCTCTCTCTTTTCTTCGTTCTCTTTCTTTTCATAAATCAATAACACCACTGTAATCTATTTTATTAAAGTTAATATTATCCCCTCCAATTTTTTTTACCGTTTAAACTTCTTTTTGCTGCTACTTCATTTTGTACATTAATTATTTTAGATTTCAACAATCCAAGTTTTATTATCCGACTAGTCTCTCTATATATTTATTCTTATACATAAAATATGTCAATTTTGTATTATATTATCTAGGCTTGGGCAATCGGGATCCCAATCGGGTTTCAGTTCGGGTTCATTCGGGTTTCGGGTTTTCGGGTTCATGAATTTTATCTCCATTCAGATATTATAAAAAACGGGTCGGATTCGGTTTGGGTTTAGTCGGGTTCGATTTGGGTTTAGTTATATGTCCAAGATCCGGTTAAACCCAAAATAGTTTTGGTTTCGGATACTAATCGGGTTATCGGTTTTAAAAATATTAATTTCTACTTGATTAAATTCAACATATCTTTAATTATTTCAATAAATTTATGTATTAAGCTTCTTTAAACCAGATTATTTTCCTTCAAAATAATTTTGTGAAACTCGTCGATCAACTATACGAAACTTGTCATTGAACTATACGTGAAAACATTAAACATATTATGATTCATGACAAATCAAAGCCTTGTAAAAATGAAAATCACACATAATGAAACATAAAAATTAAAGTTTAACAACTAACAATTATATAAACGTAAGAATACTATTTAAATTTTTAAAACAACAACATTGTTTAAACTTCTAAACAAATGTATTCATAACTAACTTCAAATGCAATGTCAAACATAAAACATTAATATTAACCAATAAAATATATATTAAACTAAGTATTTTAGTTAATTATTCATGATATAACTAATTTATTGTAGGTATTTAATAATATCTTAGTGTGTTTTGGATACATCTTAGAAATTCAGATTGGATATGGTACAAGTTTGTTTTTAGAATTTTGAACTTTCGGGTTCTTTCAGATATCCATTTAAGTTCGGGTTTGGTTCGGGTAAAACTCATAACCCGAAATACCGTAAAACAAGATCCATTCGGTATTTATTTCAGGTTCGGATCGGTTCGGATTCATTTTAATCAGATCGGATTCGGTTTATTTGCCCACCCCTAATATTATCAATGGTCTCAGCATTGTTATTTCGACGAACACAATCAGAATCGACAATGCAAGAGTTTCTATGGGTCTCGCCAAATCCTATTGACTACTCCAATTCTAATTCTGTTGTCGTCGTGTTCAAAACAAAATGTCTTACGATTGCACTACATAATGGACTGTGTGTTCATTTAGTCTAGAATATTATTTAACAAATTTCAGTCACTTGATTTTTCCGGTTTTGTGATTAAGGATTTTGAATTTGAGTGTTAAATTGAAGTTCAATCAATAATCCCTAATTCACATAATCTTTCATATAACTCGTGAATGTGCATATATCTTTCTTGTCAACTGTAGTATCAGACGCAACTTTATGTCATAGACAAATTAATATGGATAATATAAAATGAATACTTATGTATTTGTTCATAATAATGTATTGTCTATGTGTTATGTATTGCAATTTCCATTCAAATATAATCATTATCTTTCTAATGATTTCATGAAGCACCTATGTATATGTATATTGTGAATATATAGATTTTACTAATAGTTAATCTGCTCAACGTGAACAATATTAATTTAACAAGTTTTCATGAAACATTTCAATCCATGTGAATAACCTTAGATGGTAATGTTTTTGTGGACAAATGGATTTGACAAATATATTCAAATTCTTGGAAAAATTAATTTGTTATCCTGGTTGATTTTCTTCATTAGATTCACTTTAGACATGTTGTCATATTCCATTATATTTAAGTGATTTTGAATTTATGTTACATAAAAGTATGTTAAAGAAAATTGAAGTTACTAGGACATATGGATAACATAAAACTTTGAAATCTAGAGCAATTTTGGATAACTTTAAATCTAAACATCTTATGTTATTCATATATGGACACTAAAACAAGTCCATATTTCAAAGTTATCCATGTGTTCAATAACAAAATAGCTATAAATTTTTACTTATCTCTTTAACATATTCATAATATCCCAGTGGCGGAAGTAGAATTCAAATCTACGTGGATCAAAACTACATATGTAAGAAGTATTGAAGATTTCATTAACAAGGAGTCAAACTGTTAAACTGATAAAATTAATCAATATTTGTTACCATTATATACTTACATTAAGCTAAATTTTAAGAATTGATCCTCGAGTTTGTTTATTGGCTCCACCACTGTAAGATCCAACATAATTTTGCATGTAGCAAATGATTTTTTCTCATATTTTATCAGATATTATTGGAAAATATAAATGAAGATGAAAATTGAAAAAGTAGACACATGATTAGTAGTATAAGAATATGCTTATATAAGAAAAACTGAATTTAGATTAGAGAAATCAGCTAGTGCATTTTTCATTTACTTTTCAACCAAGAATACAAAAACCTAAACTTAGGTTTCCATTGGTGACTATGTTTTAAGAAAAAAATTGATGGTAATTTTTGTTCCTCAAATTTAATACTAATTATGTTGATTTTTTTTGTGGCGTACTGATAGGTGGATTCCACTTTATTCGTTTAATTTTTTCATGGAGAAATAAATTTATGAAGAAAATAATTCTTCTCCATTTTTGTTGAAGAACAAAATTTCATATTTTTATTTATTCAATTTCTTAAATGGATTATTGTTTATTTTTCCATTTATCTAAAGGTCACCAATTAGAGTGTTAGGTTATGAATGAGAATATGAATGCAGTACATAAATGGTATTATTTTATAGTAATGTTAAGTAAGTTACCAATTAAAAAATATATAATACAAGTTTAGCCCGTACAAAATAACACACTTGTCAAAAAGAAAAATGATTGTTCTATCTTAGTCATAAAAATATTTGGAAATAATAAAACATAAAAGTACACATTTTCAACTAAATGTCTAAAGTGGTTTTTTTCATTTCTTATATTTCATATTTACTTATTATTTACTGTTTCTTATATTGTATATTTATTTATTTTAATTTTCTTGATTTTATATCTATGGTATATTATGATAGATGTTAAATGCAATATTTTTATTTCTTATATTATATGTTTACTTATTATTTATTTCAATATACATTATTCAAATATATTTTTAATGTATTTTTTGATTTCTTATATTGTATATTTACTTATTATTTTTTATTTTGTATATTTACTTATATTTATTTTAATGTAATATGTTTACCAATTATTTATTTTTCTTATGTTATATATTTATTTATTATAATGTTACGATAGATGTGTAATGTAATATTTATATTTGTCCAATTTCATATTTACTTATTATTTATTTTAATAAACATTTTTCAGATCGATCAAATTGTAATTTAGTTTTTTCATTTATTATATTGTATATTTATTTATTGTTTATTTTTTATTATACTGTATATATACATATTCAAATTTTATTGTTTGATATTTCTATTTCTTATTTTTTATCTAATTATTATTTATTTTTTTATATTATATATTTTATTATTATTATTATTTGTTTTTTGTTTTTATCATTTTAGATGATAATATTACGATAGTATTTAATATAATGTATCTATTTCTGAATTGTATTTTTACTATTCTTTATTTTAATATGATATTTTTTTTATTGTATTGTTTACTTACTTATTATTTTTTTTTTTGTTTTTTATATCAAATGCTAATATTACTATAAATTTTTAATGTAATATTTCTATTTCTAAATATATTTACTTAGTCTTTATTTTTTATATTATATATTTATTTATTTTCTAACTTTAATACCACATGGCGTCTTTACATCTATACTAATACAAAATAAATTAAGATATTCTTACTATTTTAATTTTTCAAATGTTAACTATATAAATATTTTTATATTGTATATTTATTTATTATTTATTTTTTCTTGTATTATATATTTACTTATTCTAATTTCCTTGTTGTTATATCAAATGATAATATTATAATAAATGTTTAATGTAATATTTATATTTTTTATATTGTATATTTACTATACATTTTTAGATAGATGCTTAATATTACAATAGATGTTTAATATAATATATATATTTCTTATATTATATATTTACTATACATTTTCTAGATAGATGCTTAATGTACTTTTCTATTTCTTATATTATATATTTGTTTATTATTATTTTTATTATATATTTACTTATTCTAATATTATGATATCTGTTTCATGTAATATTTATGTTTCTTATATATTATATTTCTGTTTATTCTTATATTGTATACTTATTCTAATATTATGATTCTCTTACGATAGATATTTAATATAAAATTTCTATTTGTTATTTCGTATATTTACTTATTATTTATTTTTCTTATATTTGATATTTAGTTATTTTAATATTGCGATAAATATTTAATATAATATTTATATTTATTATATTGTATATTTATTGGTTATTTATTTTACTAAACTTTTTTCAGATAAATGTTTAATTTAGTTTTTTTTTATTTCTTATATTGTATATTTACTTATTGTTTATTTTTTATTATATTATATATTTAATATTCTAATTTTCTTGCTTTTATATCAAATGATAATATTTTTAATGTAATATTTTTATTTCTCATATTGTATATTTATTTATTATTTATTTTTATATTGTATATTGTATATTTACTTATTAAAATATTTAAGAATAATAATACGTAACACTATACATTTTCAAATAGATGATTAAAGTATTTTTTTCATTTCTTATATTTCATATCTACTTTTTTTTTTCTTATATTGTATACTTACTTATTCTAAATTTCTTGATTTTAAATCTATAATAATATTACGATAGATGTTTAATGTAATATTTTTATTTCTTATATTGTATATTTACTTATTATTTATTTTAATATACATTTTTCTGATAGATATTTAATGATTTTTCTATTTTTATATTGTACATTTACTTATTATTTTTATAGAGTATATTTACTATAATGATATAATATGTATTTTTGATACACTTTATAATTTTCTCACCCTTTACCATGTTTTTACAAAGTAAATTATTTACTATTTTACCAAACTACATATTTTTAAAAATTATAAAAATAAAACACTTATTCAACAAACATCAATAAACTAACCAAGATGCAAAATTATGTTACATTTTTATATAATTGCTTTGATTGACAAAATTATGTTGAAAATTATAATATATATCATTTTTGAAGTAAAAATATATATTTTGCTAAATAAAATGAAAATAACACCCGCGCGGTTGCGCGGGTCCAAATCTAGTTTCAGTATTACAATAGATTTTTTATGTAATATTTCTATTTATATTGTATATTTATTTATTGTAATACTACGATAGATGTTTAATGTAATATTTATATTTCTCATATTGTATATTTACTTACTATTTATTTTACAATACGTTTATTTTTCAATAAATTTTATTTATTTACTTATTTTAATATTATAATAAATGTTTAATGTAATATTTTTATTTTTTTATATTATATAGTTACTTATTCTTATGTTATGATAGATGTTTAATGTAATATGTTGATCAGAAAGATGTTAATGTAATATTTTTATTTCTTATATTGTATATTTGTTTATTATTTATTTTTCTTATATTATATATTTATTTATTCTAATATTACGATAGATGTTTAATGTAATAATTATATTTTTCATATTTATTATTTATTTTACTATACCTTTTTATAAATCAATGTCTAATTTAGTTTTCAATTTCTTATATTATATATTTACTTTTTATTTATTTTTGCTTATATTTTATATTTAGTTTTTTTTTTGAATTTGTTTATTACGATACATTTTAAGTGTAATATTTATATTTCTTATATTATATATTTACTTATTATTTCTATTTTTAATATTATATATTTACTTATTATTTAATTTTGTTTTTATTATATTAAATAATAATATTACGATAGATGTTTAATCTAATATTTTTATTTTTGATATTGTATATGTACTTATTATTTTTTAATATAATATTTCTAATTATTATTTATATATTTGTTTCTATTTTTATGATAGATGTTTAATGTAATATTTGTATTTCTCCTATTTTATATTTACTTATTATTTGTTTTACTCTACATTTTTCCGATCGATGTATAATTTTGTTTTTCCATTTATTATATTGATATTTACTTATTGTTTATTATAATATTATGATAGATATTTAGTGTAATATTTGTATTTGTCCTATTTTATATTTATTTATTATTTGTTTTACTATATATTTTTGAGATCAATGTGTAATTTCGTTTTTCCATTTATTATATTGTATATTTACTTATTTTTTATTTTTTCTTATATCGTATATTCACTTAATTATAATTTTCTTGCTTTATATTTCTATTTATTATGTTCTATATTTAATTTATTTTATTATTATAAATTTTATTATTAGTTATTTTTGTTTTATTAAATGCTAATATTACTATTGATGTTTAATGTAATATTTCTATTTCTGAAAGTATATATTTAATTTTTCTTTATTTTTTCTTATATGTATATTTATTTACTATATTTTTCTTAATTCCATGTGGCATCTTCTCAAATAATTATTTTATGAAAATGTGGATGCTATATGAAACTTCAAAAGCTTCCTTTTATTAGTATTTTTACTATATATTTAAGAGATCAATGTGAAATTTCGTTTTTCCATTTATTATATTGTAAATTTACTTATTGTTTATTTTTTCTTGTATAGTATATTCACTTAATTATAATTTTCTTGTTTTATATTTCTATTTATTATGTTGTATATTTAATTTTTTTTTATATTGTATATTGTATTATTATTATTTATTTTTGTTTTTCTTATATGAAATGCTAATATTACTATAGATTTTTAATGTAATATTTTTATTTCATTATTTTTTTATATTATATATTTATTTATTATATTTTTTTTAATTTCATGTGACATCTTTTGAAAGAATGATTTTATGATAATGTGGATGTTCTATGGAACCTCAAAACCTCAAAAGGTTCATTTTATTTTATTAGTGTAGATTCTTTATTTTTTCTTATATTGTATATATATATTTTTTAATACTACGTGACGTTTTTTAATACTACGTGACGCTCGATGGAGCCCCGACAACCCATCGAACCGTGGCCAGTCTGTCAACTGGGCCTTTTCACAATGGTCTTTTATAGAATAGGCCCATTATATCTTTTTTGGTCAAAGCATATTATATCTTTCCTTCACAGTGGCCTTTTATAGAATAGGCCGATTATATCTTTTTCTTGGTCAAGGCATATTATATCTTTCCTATTACTTCATCTTCTTCCCGTTGTCAAATTTACTATTTATACAGAGGACTAGAGACCTCTTGTGTAGGGTTTTTGTCTTGCTTGTAGGCGGGAACAACAAAGCATATCCGAAATGAGTAATGTCGACGAGGAGATGCGAGGAGAGATGGAGGAGCGACTAATCAACGAGGAGTACAAGATCTGGAAGAAGAACACTCCTTTCCTCTACGATCTCGTCATCACCCACGCTCTCGAGTGGCCTTCCCTGACTGTCGAATGGCTCCCCGATCGCGAGGAGCCTTCCGGGAAAGACTACTCCGTCCAGAAGATGATTCTCGGTACCCACACCTCCGTGAACGAGCCCAATTACCTGATGCTGGCCCAGGTTCAGCTTCCCCTTGACGACACCGAGAGCGAAGCGCGTCAATACGACGATGCGAGGTCCCAGTTTGGTGGGTTTGGCTGCCCCACCGGAAAGGTGCAATTTTTATTCTCTCATGTCCAATTTTGAATCTAGGGTTTCAGTTAATTGAATGAATAAAAAGTTTGATTTTAGGGTTTCAGTGAATTGTGAATTGAATGAACAAAACGTTTGAATTTAAAGTTTCAGTGAATTGAATGAACAAAACGTTTGAATTTAGGGCTTCAGTGAATTGAATGAACAAAACGTTTGAATTTTGGGTTTCAGTGACTTGAATGCACAAAAAGTTTGATTTTAGGGTTTCATTGAGTTGAATTAACAAAAAGTTGACTACTTTGCGCAGGTGCAAATCATCCAGCAGATAAATCATGAAGGGGAGGTGAACCGAGCTCGCTACATGCCTCAGAACCCTTTCATGATTGCAACCAAGACAGTTAATGCGGAGGTGTATGTGTTTGATTACAGCAGGCACCCGTCTAAGCCGCCACTTGATGGAGCTTGCAACCCTGATTTGAGGCTTAGGGGTCACAGCTCTGAAGGGTATGGTCTCTCTTGGAGTAAGTTCAGGCAGGGTCATTTGCTCAGCGGCTCTGATGACGCTCAGATCTGCTTGTGGGACATTAACGCCACTCCTAGAAACAAGGCTCTTGATGCTCACCAGATCTTTAAGGTATGCTTTGATCCCTGTCCCTCTTGACTATTGCTTTGCGTGATTTAGAAAGCAAGCCCATGAAAGTATATAGAGGTGTATTAAATGTGATTGATCTGTTTCCTTGTTGATTATTTGTTTAATTAAGGCTCATGAAGGTGTCGTGGAAGATGTTGCATGGCATATGAGACATGAATACCTGTTTGGATCCGTTGGAGATGATCATTTTCTTCTTTTATGGGATCTGCGTTCTCCATCTAACAGTAAACCAGTACACTCTGTGGTTGCTCACTCCATGGAGGTGCGTTTGCAATAAAAAAATTTTAGAGTCAGATTAAACTCTGAGCTTAAGGCTAATCTGCTTGGTCGTCCATCTTAGTGATCTCTTTCTTACTTAAACACCAATGAACGATGGAATAATATTGCCTTGTTTGTGTTTGCTAATTGTTGTGTTGTTTGAAATGCCTCAGGTTAACTGCTTAGCCTTCAATCCACTTAATGAGTGGGTTGTGGCCACAGGGTCAACTGATAAGACTGTCAAATTATTCGATCTGCGGAAGCTGAGCAGTGCTCTTCACACATTTGATAGCCATAAGTGAGAATCTTTTGCTTTGAGACATTTAATTAAAAGCCGCTAACTGAACTTATTTGCTTTGATCCCCAGAGAGGAGGTTTTCCAAGTTGGTTGGAGCCCGAAGAACGAGACTATATTAGCCTCATGTTGCCTCGGTAGAAGGCTTATGGTTTGGGACCTTAGCAGGTTTGGGCTGTAAACTTTGTTGTTTGGTTACAAAATGTTCTTGTTTACTCATGGAGGAACAATATTTGATGTGTGTGTGGGTGTCTTATGACAGGATCAACGAGGAACAGACAGTAGAGGATGAAGATGACGGTCCACCAGAGCTGCTGTTTACACATGGTGGTCACACCAGCAAAATTTCAGATTTCTCATGGAACCCTTGTGAAGATTGGGTTATTTCGAGTGTAGCTGAGGACAACATACTCCAAATATGGCAAATGGCTGAGAACGTATATCATGATGAGGATGATGCTCCAGGGGAAGAACCATTAAAAGGTTCCTAGCTTATTGTTAGGTTCCTATCTTGTGTAATACATCTCTTCTTTTGAACTACATCTCTTCTTTTGATCTGTTCAAGTATGTAGTGTAAGTTATGTAAAACTAGACATGAGATAAGCTGGTTCCTTGTAGCATGTTGGTTCCTTATATTTAAGTGTTGATTCTATTAATATCAATAAAATATTATATTATAAAGCATTTAGGCCCTCTATGATAAGAGGTACCCCTTTTACACTTAAGAAATACCTATTTTAATCTTTAATAAATTATAACTTTAATTGTTTAGTTGCAATTCAAACATCTTCTTCTTGTTGGAAAATCGTAAGAGGGAGAATTACCGGTTGTTTCTTTTTAATATTTGTAATTATGTACGCATCCTAAGCAAAATTCCAAAATAGACGTTTGTATTCATCTAGTCTTTTGGTGATGTAATTATACCTTCTAAACCTAGTTTAATGTGTTAACTTTACTTTTATCTATCTCCCCCCATTATCCACTGCTATTAATAATCATTTTACCGCTCATATATGATAAATTATGAGTACTTATCAACCTTTTTTCTATTTTCAAGCGAAGAAATTTATCCTCAGTTTTGTTGCTCTAATCCTCTTCCTCTTCAACAAGAATCGGTCATGGCTAACCACTGGTTTCCTATTTCTAGCAATTACAGAATTGCCTTGGCTTTTTACATCATCAAAAACAAGTTCAGTTTCACTGAGACACGCACAAAAACACATTACTTTGTCTTGGAGTGTACTGACAAAAGATATGATTGGCGCATTTTCACACACAAGTTCGCTAATTGTGACTATTATGAGATAACTAAAGCTCAGCTAGAACACAGCTGCTCCATTGACATACGCAACAACTACAAGAAATAAAACATCTCACTTATTCTCCATCCACATGGTCTGAGTTGCACAAGAAGTGAGACACAACACGTCAAGGACTTTTGGCTTAACGATGATGAAGAAGCTACCATTTCAAACGATTGAGTTAATGAACACGAGCACCGGTTGTCAACCTGCTTCTACTTGGAAGTCTGAGGATTCTCCATGCACAAGGTCTTATCCATCGGAACACCGGTGGTCAACTTGTTTCTCCATAGAAGTTTGAGGATTTGCCATCCACATGGTCTTATCCACCAGGTCATGAGTGGACAAACTCTCCTCCTTAGAAGTCTTAAGGATTCTCCATCCACATGATCATATCCATCGGGTCACTGATTTGGTTACCACAACACCGCGTCCACCGGCACAATCCCACCAGGTTACCAAACACAATCTAATCTGGATGAAGAATGTATTTTGGTTATTTGACTAATGATTCAAAGCTTGTAGTTAAATCTTTGTTTTTAGATAAGATGAGTATTAACTTACAATTCATGGACACTAAATTCGTGTCTTTAGTTATTTTGAAAAATTCTTTATTACATATAAACAACATTTTGTAAGCTATTATATAACTTTTTCTTCCAATGGATTATATACTCATTTTGGGTTAAGTATACAAATAATGTGTATCCATTTATCAACTTTCGAATATAGTCACAATTCCAAAGTGTATCCACACGGACGCCGAAATATTTTCATTACTTTAAAGTTATCCATGTGACCTCCAAATAATGTTTAGTGTTCTTGATTGCACGTCTAGATATGGTCAATCTTCTTAATTACACATTTGAGAAGTTTATGTATAGGAAAGAAGTTGAGGTATAAAATTAATTTACAAAAAAATTGTTACATTTCATATACAAAAATCCATTGCCATAGTTGTATGGTTTCAAAGTTTTTTAATTATGTATCCATACAAACATATTCATACACACGTGTCTACACAAATATATACACAGAAATTTAAACATGTCCACAAATGATTTTCATACGAACTTCTCCAACTAACATGTCTAGACAAATGTATCCAAACAAACGTAGGGAAATTACCATCAATGACCATAAATAAAATTAATAGTAAAGTAACCATATGAAACTAATGGATAGAATATACCATGTATAATATGTATTAATTCTTCTTTTGTCCTCAAAACCCAAACGCACACAGTTTAGCATATTTTTTCTTCTTCTTCTTCTCCACAATATAATTTATTTCATCTCATGTTTCTTCTCCAACGATAATGAAAACTGTGTTAATTGAAAACAATACTTTAATGAAAGTTTATTCTTGCACGCACAGTTGATTGAAATGAATCCATATTGAAATGAATCTAGATCAAAATTCATCGTGTGTAACAAAATAGACATCATCGGAACAAGAACAAGCGGTGATGGAAATCTATCATCAGCTTCCTCGATGACGGTGATTAAACCGGTGGAGATGAAGATCGAATGGAAGACTATCAGTTTATATGTAGTTTTCTTGTTTATGGTACTGAAGATTTAGGAATGAAAAATCAAATGTTGTATTGAAGAAGAAGATGAACAGTGAATATATATTGTTTAATTTATATTTATCGCATATAACAAAAAGAATGGAAATTAGACTTTATGGTAGTACAAATATTTGAACGTCATTTGAATTTGTTAGTATATATTTCATTAATCAAAACTATAATCTTTGTATTTGCGTCGATGTATTGTGTACAAAACTTTTGGTAGTGAAATCTTAGTATTTGCATGGTTAGTGATGGCAACATTGGTAATACAACGGAGCAACCTATTCTATACAATATATATAGTATAGTCAACTTGTGACAATTTTTGTTTTCACATCTCTCCATAGTAAATTTTCTATATTTTAGTTTTATCATCATGAATGAGTTTCATTATAAGCGTAAATATTTATTAATGAATACTAAATTAAGTAATACTCAACTGAATTTATCGTTATGTAATCATGAACTATGTTTTTCCATAATAGGGAGATTGTAATATGTTTTAGTACTTATTTTGTTTCATGGGTTGGATGTTTTCTTTTTACATGGGTTGACTAGTACAGTTGATAATGAGAAATTATACTATATCATTTGCGTTGAACAACCAATATATAATCAGTTTCTATATATTGTAAATACTATATACTATTTTGTTTTAACATCACACTATAGTATGATACAATATGTTATTCTCATACTCTTATTCTTCACCATTCTCATCAACTTTTTGTTTTTCCTTGCCCTTCACTCTTCCTCCTACTCTTCGTACTCCTCCTTTAGTTTTTCCTCACTCATTTCTCCTCTTTTCTTTGCTTTTTCATTTATTCTTTCTCACCATTCACCTCTCACCCTTCATTCTTCATCCTCACCATTCATTCTCCATCTTCCCATCTGCTTCCTCCACAGAGAATTATAATATATTTTGGCTCTTATTGTGTTATGTGGGTTATGTGTTTTTCTTTTGTTTGGATTGACTAGTGTAGTTGATAATTAGTGGTTATATTATACTGTTTTATTTTACGAACATAGTATAGTATGTTATGTTACATAGTCATTTTCTTTTTCTTTTCATCTTTCTCCACGTTATTCTTCTCTTCATTCGTTTTTATTCTCCTCATTCTTTTTGTATTTTCCCCTTCTCTTCATCATTTCTCTCTCTCTCTCTCTCTCTCTCTCTCTCTCTCTCTCTCTCTCTCTCTCTCTCTCTCTCTCTCTCTCTCTCTCTCTCTCTCTCTCTCTCTCTCTCTCTCTCCTTTTCTTTTCTTTGCTTAGGTTGACTAGGATAATTGATAATGGAAATTGTAATATATTTTGGTCCATATTGTGTTCTATGGGTTGGGTGATTTCATTTTGCTTGAATTGACTAGTACAATTAGTAAGACAATTATATTTACTAATATCCTATTGGTATAAATGGATTATTCTATATTATTTGTCAAACATATATAGCATAGTATAGTTTTTATCTTTCATATTGTGTCAGTCAGCCATACACACGCGCTAATAAGGATATTTTGATCTAAAATTGTTACATCCCAACACTATTTTAGTATATGGTTATTTCACTAATTTTTTCTTCTGTTAATATTATATGCATTCCACCAATTCACCATACAAATGTAACATTAAAAAAACAACAACAAATCTATGCTACAATGTCCACGTGTTTATGTGTCCACATTGCCATGTCCACAAAATCATATTTGTCATCACGTCCATTACTTCATGTTCTCTTTGCAATTTTATGGCATTGCAAGTTTCATTCGGCTAATATCATTATCAAACTGAGATATGAAACATTTTGTTTTTTTTTCTCTGTTGAAATCAAATCATATCTATCAAACGTATCATGCTCGATTACAATAAAATCCAAAATGACAACATCTCTTCATTATAACAGAAAATCCAAATAACTTACCTGAAAACTCCTATCACATAATTTCTTATGACTTACAAACTGTTTCAGTTGCCACTAAAAATGATCAATCCAAAGTTGTTGAACATGCACATGCCCAATCTTCTGATCTCACAATCACATGCAACATAACAACTATAGAAATTTGGCGCAATCTTCAACTACATAAAGAGATTACTAGTTTAAATTAAAGTCTCTAACAATAACCTCAACTAGGAAACACTTTTCATTATGATTGAGTACAAGCCGGATACTTACTATTTTAGCAATATTTCATAAGTACGGAAAATTTAGACTTTGTAGTTGACCTGTTAAAAAAGGTTATTTATTATTTTGAATAGTTATTCAAAATGAGTTATTTTCTATTACTTGCGAGTACTTGTGAATTATTTCCAATAATTCCGAGTATTTAAAAATTACTAGCTAAATAACAGCGTCATCGTCGTCGCCATCTCACTGTAGTCTCTTAGATATATGATATTATTACAATTAACTTTAAATATACAAATGCTACACCAAATACAGTAGGACACCTTTCAATTTGTCTCTTATGTTTTATTTTGAGCATCTCTATCAAAATATATATCTCTATATATTCTCCTATTTTAAATTGTCTCTCATTTTGAATTTTTTATTATTATTTAAAATAAAGATAAACTATTCAAAAGATTTGCATGTTAAAGGTTCTCTAGGGTTCTTTTAAAAATAGACATACTAATTTATTTTTGTTTGCTCTAATATAAAAAACACAAATTAATTATAAACAAAATATTTATGTATATGATAAAGGAGAAAAAATGAATCTCTCCATAGAAACATTATTTACTTCTCACAATAATTCAAAGTCTTCTCTAACCAAGTAATGAGTAATATCAAACTTAGTAGATAAATTTTTTATACTTATTATTTGATTTGTACTTGCAAGTATTAAAATTCATTATTTGATAAGTGATGTGACAATGATGAGTACTTAAAAAACGAAATGAGTACAACGTGAGTAACAAACATCTAACGATTAATGAATATTCAATGCTAACTCTTGACCATGACGATTTCGGCAGCTGCACTGGGTCCATGGACCTACAAAAGGATTTAGTGTTATTTTATTGATTATTAAAACCTATTTTTAATTGTTAAATGACTAAATACTTGGTAATTTATAATAAAAAATTATAAGTAACTAAAATTAACTCACGTACAATAAATTAAAATCAAAAAGACTATACATTTTACCATTTTTAACTTTTCCGAGTTAATTTAAGGATATACAACAAAAGAAAAGTGAAGATTTTTTTATGAAAACACCTATATTAAATGTTTCACCCGGGACTATTAAATTGTCTAAAACGGCCATGCGAATATATATGTCCAGTGCTAAATGTCACAATGGTCTTATTAAAGGATTTCAACGCCACTATATGCCTATCGAAATTAGTATCCATAATAAATATTCAAAAGTTACATAAGTATATTAAATATTGCATTCCGTATTTATATTTACATTTTAAATTATTTTTGAACATTAAGTGTTATTAACTAAATCCCTTGTTCTAAGTGTTCTAGGCGTCCGCATACTCGCTATAAAATCCCTACATGGCCACCGGGCTTGGCAGATTGGTTCTACTCAGTCAATTATTCGGACTCAGAAAAGAAACTTCACTTTTCTAATTTTTAAATTAAAATCTTATTTTATTAACTAATTTGATATATTTCAGTTAAAACCCACAAGATTTCAGAGTTTAGAGAAAGAAATCGTCCAAAAACTAGAGAAAGAAATCGTCTAAAAACTAGAGAAAAAATGATTATAAGTTGTAAATCTAAAGGTTGAAGACGAGGGTATATATATGCTATTTTGTTTTTTAATTAAACCTTAAAGTAGAGAAAATTTCAAAATGCAACATATTCCTTTCGAATCTTCGGAGGAGTGACAAGAAGTTGTTGACCACTAAATCACTTTAACTTTCTCAGTATATGTTACAAACACTAAAAAGGTATTATTGAATTAATGAATTCAATTGAATTTTAGTAGAATTCAATTTTAAAATGAAATTCACTGTTATTGGATTGGATATTTGTTAGGTTAAATATAAAATGCATTAAAATCATTCGGTATTCAATTTCCATTGGATTTTGTTAGAATTTAGTTTTAATGGAATTTGATGTACTTTTTATGAACAATTAGACTAAACAAAATCCTACGTATTTGGCTTGGGTTTTGATTTCTTCAAATATGTTTTTTTTTTCTCTTTTTACATGGGACTTATTCTACGGCAAGAAATATAGGTTGATTGAAAATTTGAAATGATAATCTCTTGACTTTTTTAAAAAAGAAATGATAATCTCTTGATTTTTTTTTAAAAAGAAATACGTTCATGATGTTTTCCGTTGATCTTCTTGCTATTTTTTCTGATGTCAAACAAATGATTATTATTGTGACGGATGTGAGAAGGAACATATTAAAAGAATATATGAACAGTAAGAAATACACCAAAATTTAATGCGGTTCACCAATTGGCTATCTCCACGGGTAAAGAGAGTACTCTATTGATGAGGGAATTACCAAGATCTGTCTACAGAAAGAACATATCTGATTTTCTCTCTACGACTACTACTTAGGTTTAGAGAAAACACAAATTATATATAATTGTGTCTTACAAATTCTAGCACTAATGGACTTCAAATACTAAAGCCTAATAGATTCAATGCATTATTCAACAATTATGGATATGATATGCTCCATGGTTAACTAGGTTAATTGAAGTGGAGTGTCTCTTTATTTTTTGTTAATGTATCTGGTGTCTACGTTTAGCAACATCAAAGTATGTTACTGAAAACCGTGGAAATCATCCATCTTTGTCTGAGTTTAACAGTTTAACAATACGTAAATTATTTTATTTTGGAAAAAACTCA
>CAJHQQ010002231.1:0-69782 GCA_905132885.1 Moricandia moricandioides
ATGTATATACAGCAATTGAAGATGATCGGCTAAGATGGGCGAGGAACAATCAAGATGTCCTAAGGGCGAGCTCTACAGTAACGTCCTTGACGCTGTTACAAAGGTGACACAGATGCCAATAATCATTGGCCAGAGGTTTATTACTGCCCCCAAGTTTCACTGGTGGACACCCCGCTACTGAATTGAGAAATATCATGAGCAATGGGCTATTTGTAGGCATTCGGTAACCCTGATTTGTTCATCACAATGACCGCCAATCCTAACGTGAAAGAGATTAAAGAGCATCTAGCAACATATGTGGAGATTCTCCTATGTATAGACCAGACACTTGAAATGTCGAGTCTTTAAGATGAAGTTGGACCATACTACTCGAGGATTTCAAAAGGAACATTGCTTCTTTCAGAGCCATATACAGCAGGTACGTAAAATATTAATTTTTTCACAGTTTCCTAAAATAACATACTCCGTTTATTCTTATACACTCTCCATAGAATAGAGTTTCAAAAAAGAGGACTTCCCACGCACATATACTGTTATGGTTTGGAACTCTTCTAGAACACCAAGTGCAGAGGAAGTGATAGATTATTCAGCGGAGCTCCCTAGCAAAGAAGAAGACCCAGAGCTTACATTTAGTCTCAAAACACATGATCATGGCCATGTGGGGTCATTAAACCAAAGTCCCCATGTATGGAAAATAATGTGTGCACCAAAAAGTATCCTCGGCCATATAATGACTATACGTCGATTGACAATCAGGGTATATATTATATCGTCGTCGCCGAGACGAAAATGCTTCAGTGTAAGGATGGGCAATCATGAACACACCTCAGTTATACTCATAACATTGAGATTTTGAAGAAGACGAAGCGCACATTAATGTTGAATGGTGTAACCGTACAAGTGCAGTGAAGTAACTATTCAAGTATATAACCAAGGGAGTTGACAAAGCATCTGGTAGTATTGAGAAGGGAAATCCAGCATCTATCCCTGCAAAAACTAATGAGACAGTCAACAAGCAGCGAAATGAGATCCAAGACTTCATCGATTGTCGCTATTTATCAGCTTGTGAATCAATGTGGCGAACGTTTGCATACCAGATACACAAAAGAAAGCCATCTGTCCAAAAGCTAATCATTCACTTGGAAGGTGAACATAATATCACTGTGAAAGAAACTGATGATCTCGGTCGTGTTATTCACAAGCCAGGGATCGAGAAGACAATGTTCACTGAATGGATGGTTTTATGCAGAAGATCAGAGTTTGCACGAACATTAACATATGTGCAAATACCAGAATATTTTGTGTGGAACAATGGTAATAAAGTTTGGTCTGAACGTAAGAAAGGAAGACACATCGGGAGAATTGTATCTGTCCACCCATCTTCAGGTGATCGTTATTATCTAAGGATCCTCATCAATAAGATTACGGGTCCTACAAGTTATGACGACTTTAAAACATTTAAAGATGTGAAATACCCTGACTACAAATCAGTTTGCTATACAAGAGGTTATCTTGACAACGATGTTGAATGGCACGAGAGTATGTCAGAATGTAACACATTCGCTACACCCTTCCAACTCCGTGATATGTTTGTCACTTCCTAATCAGCTGCGCTGTTGCGAGCCCTAAAGATCTATGGGAACATTCCTGGAAATATATGAGCGAAGACATACTTTACAAGAGACAAAGATTATTCGCTCATAAAAATCTTGAGCTGGACGATGAAACTCTTGAACAATATACCTTAATTGAAGTCGAAAGTTGATGCGCACGCATGAACGCTCATTGAGTGATTTTGGAGGGATACCAAAGATCAAACCCGTATTGTTAAAAGAATTGGGGAACATTTGTGGAACCAGGAACTCGATTATGATGTAGCTGAGGAAACGCTAAAACACGACACGCAGTACAACCTATTGAATGTTGAACAACGTGCAGTTTATGAAGCAGTTTTAGACTCTGTTGAAAAAAAACTGGGAAATTGTTCTTTGTATACGGTGCAGGTGGTACAAGAAAAACCTTTTTATACCAAACAATTATATTTAGACTTCGCTCAATGAAAAAATCGTTCTTCCGGTTGCTTCGTCGGGAATAGCCGCATTGCTTCTGCCAAACGGAAGGACAGCACATTCCCGCTTCAATATACCCTTGAAGCTCTCTGAAGAAAAACTTTGCCACATCAAACCGGGTACAATGCTTGCTGAATTAATCGAGAACACCGACCTTATTATTTGGGACGAAGCACCTATGACACATAAGCATGCTTTTGAATCACTAGACAAAACACTGAAAGACTTATTGTCTAGGAAAAATCCTCACGCGAAGAACCAAACTTTTGGTGGCAAGACAGTCCTCTTAGGAGGTGATTTTAGACAGATATTACTTGTTATTCCACAAGGTAATAGAGCTGACACCGTCTCCGCTTCCATAAGTCACTCATACTTATGGGAAAGCTGCCACAAGTTCTCTTTAAAAACAAATATGCGAGTAAATGAGGACGAAAAAAGAGTTCTCTGATTGGGTGCTTAAGGTCGGGGAGGGTAATCCACTAACACATCCGAAAATGAGTATGTCGAGCACCATGACAAATGGTAATCGTCGACAAGTCATTGGTCCAGCAGATTATGAGGACCCTCTTAAACAAGTTGTTGAGACTGCATATGGAGATCTCAAAAATTAAAAGCATTCCACAGCTCCTACACAAACAATGCTATACTCACACCGCGTAACGAAACGTTGACGAAATCAATGCTTATACATCTCACACGACGGGGTGTCAAGAGAGTATTTAAGCTCAGATAGCTTTGAGATATCAGAAACTCAGATCTGAACAGAATGACACGTTATACGCAATTGAGTATCTCATTTCCTTGGATTTTCCGGGATGCCTTCACATAAGCTCACTCTCAGATTGGGGCACCAGTTATGCTTCTACGAAACTTAAATCAGAAAAGGGGGCTTATGCAATGGTAACCCGTTAATCCTGACCTACTTAGGCGAATACGTCCTGAGGCAGAAATTGTCACTGGTTCTCACATTGTAATAAAGTTCTCCTCCCTCGAATTGTTCTCTTGCAAGATGATACAAAACTGTCTTTTCACATTACGTAAACGGCAACCCCCTATCAGACTTTGCTACGCAATGACAATAAACAAAAGCCAGGGCAAAGTTTAAAAGAGGTTCTCTTATATTTGCCAAAAACCAGTCTTCACGCATGGACAATTGTGTGGCTCTCTCACGTGTAACTAGCAAAATTCGGGCTAACAATCATAAAAGGAAAATAATTCACATCTACTACAAGTGAAGAACATAGTTTACAGAGAAATCTTCAACGATCTCTCATTCCAAGAGAAATTTTCAACGGTTCCATTCCATGAATGGTAGAAATTTTTTTAGATTTTTTGTTTATCCATTAATGTTTTTTTTCATTCTAATATATTATAACTATGTTAATTGTTTTACAATGCTTATAACTACCGTACGAAAGGATAATATATCATGCAGAGCCCCACACTCAAATCTCTAATTAACACAATTAACACTGAAACAAGTACGTTTATTCTATAGTACTATATAACAGATTATCCTATTATATTTTAAGACTAGGAATTGATTGTTTAATTAATATTTTTTCAGGCTCTCTTTCATACAAGTCCACTTACAGCTATCGCCTCTTGGAAGTTATTTGCCATTTTATTGTTAGATTTACTAAATCATTAATGAATAATTAACTTTACATGTTCGATACATTATTTACAGTTATATTTTTGGCAACACACTTTGTTTTAAATCACTAGGACTTAACACTACAGTGAATTTTTGGCAAAGCTAAACTAAACTATTTTCACGACAAAATACCTAAACATATCTATTTGATACTAACCCTATTATAAATCTTCTGAAAGTAAACTAAATTTAATTATAACAGCTAACCAATTTAACATATAAACTCAAGATTAATAAACAGCTCCCAGCTCATATTGGACGTACTGAATATCAGAACCAATTCTATCATTATGCAAAAATATCCTAAAACTCTTCCACCTACGACATTAACTAGAAGAATAATGAATAGGTTTGAACAACTTATATAAAGTAAATAATTCTAATTTACCAATTTATTGTCGTTTTTTTGGTGATTCAGTTTTTAAATATATGAATTATATTGTTGTCCTGCGCGTAGCGCGGATAAAAACCCTAGTATAAGATAGCATACCACAAAATCCCACATGGAAACTAGAAATAATTTGTTAGTATGAGATAGCGCGGTATTTAACGTTTTAAGTCTCATATTAGTATATAATTAAAATTATATTCTATATGTATCAAACAACAGCTATATAATGTGTAATCTTCCCAATTCTCTTTCATTTAAAGCAAAAGGTGAATATGTACAAAGAGGAAATTATTGAGGTAGTATTCAAATAAGTTTAAAATAAATTCTTTAGACCTTTTGGTTGTGGGAACACGAAAAAATAGTGAAAATTCAAGTAGCAAGAGTTCTTCAATGATCTAGATAGACATTAACAAAAGAGAAACTATAATGTTTTTTTTATATCATGTCATGCATTAATATTAGGTAAGATAGGAAACAAATAAATAATTAACATGGTAGTAATTCGATTAGTCCTCGCACCCTATCTACTATAGCATGCAGTTTATACGATATCTCACCGTTAATTATGATATCCTTGATTGAACTATAGAAAGTTTTATATTAAATGTATGTTTCTCGATACAAATGACGAACATTAGTTTTGTTTCTTTCCTAAAACGTAAAATGACTTATTTCAAACTTGAAACATTAGAGGGTTACTGGGTGTCGCTTACTTTTGTATGCAAAAACTTGTTCAGTATTCTAATTCAACAACCGTGCATACTGTACGTATCAACTTATATCATGTATCAGAGAATCCATTGGTAATAAACTAGAACTACGGTTACTCAAAATCCAAGAAGCTCAGCTCAAAGATGAAAATCCTTGATATTGATCTCTCATCATTCCTAGGCTGTAGCATATAAAATATAAGCCTTGGATTTGGGGAAGAAAGAGTCAATGTTAGTGAAACATGCTAGCATTTTTGCAGCATTGGTGAACATCGATATGAGTGGGATGAAACCAGAATTCCAACGCTAGATCAAATAATATAAGTATGGTAATAAGCAGTGAATAATAATAATAATATTTGTAAAGAGACATGGAGAGTACGTAGTAAAAGAAATGTCAGGACATGATTGACCAAATTTACGAGGGGAGACTTTCGAGACAGCACGAGGGGTAATCTCAAGCAAGAGTCAAGACCTTCTTTATTTTTTCTCCACTCTTGTGCTTTGTGTTTCTTTCTCCAAATATGATTCTCCTTCATCTCTCTTCTTATCTTTTTTTCTCTTTTTTATTTGTAAATATTTATTGTACTACTATAGATGTCAGTGAAGTGACTCAAATCAGAATGAGTGGAAGAAAACAAATAAAAGTCATATTAACCCTTCCCTATTTTTATTTTATTTTTTCCTTGTAAAAAATATATACATATTGAATATGATCTAAACATTCATATGTTTAGGTTTGATGAAAACTAGAAGATATTTTCCTACGAGTGTGCAACAGTTCGATTATGATTGTCCACAGAACTAGACTAAGACTTGGATAACACATAATCCAAAACCGACACAAGTTTATTTAAGAAAATAAATACCAAACATAAATTTGGTAAAAGAAATTTAAACACACAAATTAGGTGAAAATAGATACAAACAAAGTGGGCTAATGGAACTCCGTAAGTAAACGCACATCAAATCAGATCAAAAGTCACTAAAAATGCAGCTCTTGGCTCTTGCCCTCCAAACGTTTTTTCAATAATGTAATGTCGGTAGATGCATCTAAGTACCGGCCCAGAAAATCTATTGGCTGTAAGCCCAAAACAACTATGGGCGTATAAAATAGCATAGTTAAATCACTTCTGTTTGGGATGATAATCCTGCGTACACAAAGCTTATAAAATGGTTGAGTAAGTGTAATTCTGATAATATCTTCTTTATTTTACCAAATAAAATGATCAAAATTCATCTTCTAAGATCTTAAATCCAGTTCGAAAATATTGAGGGTATGATCATTAGTTATCATTGAAGCAACAACATCGGTTATTAGTACATAATCCATGATCGAACCCCCTTTAGGTATGCAGTCAGTGAAGCATGCATGATCATCATATATTCCCCCACATGGTACAAAACACCGTTCATCTTTTCTTGCTGGTTCGCTCCCTGCAGAAATACAACTCCACGTTAAATTTAATATAATCTACATTTACATGTCCAAATAACAACTTTTTCTTCTCAAAATTCTTAGAAAGATACATTCTATACACAAAAACGCACACATTGTTATTACTGATTCTATACTTTAAGGTAAAAATCTTAGCATATCTATTGTTCTTCAAAATAAAGATAACTGAACCATGGCAGACCAAAAAAAGCATTTGTTGTGAGAAACAACAAACCTGACACAGCCAAAACGTTGTTCTGGGAGAACGAAACTGCTACTACTATCAAAAGAGAAAGAGCAACAGAGATTTTTGTGATACCCATTAGGCCATTAGGCCATTATGTATAGTTTTAGTATATAATTAAGCTGTTTTTGAGAAGAAAATGTGTCCTATAGTTTTCTAGTTATTCGTGCAGAATTTTATATGAGTGTCTCCTTAACCTCAGTCTTCAACCCTACTGTTTTAAAGTAATCAAATCTTCCATATTTGCTAATAATATTTATATTTTGGGTAAATAAATTATTAGCATTTTTAGAAAAGAGTAAAATTATTAGCTATATATATATATATATTTGTATATTCTCATATATAGAGTTGAAAAAAACAATTGGTTATCTTAGAATGTTTCTCAATATATATGGAAACACATAGTCAAAGATTTTTTTGTTATAATTGGCTATCTTAGGATGTTTCTCAATATATGTATTTTCAAAAATGGTAAATTATTGTTCTCATAATAATCAAAAATAACTGAAAAACAAAAATATTTTGTCATAACATTCTTCAAAATGGTGTGAGAAAATAAGAATAAGACCATAGAAGAAAAAGCGATAGGAAGATGAAAAAAAATAATTAACTACGTACGTTTGGTTTTTCTAAGAGTTGTTCATTACATGCCATTGAATTAACAAACACTTCTACTAGTTTTAGAAAGTGAAAAGTCTTCCATAATTAGCGTGTCTTTCATAGAAATCAATGTGATGTGGATATGAATTGTGAGACGTGTCCAAGTGTCTCAAGTTTTGTGGAATATACAACGAAGACAACTTATCTTTAGACCATTGTGTACTCAGTGTGAGGCCTTGAATCGTGATCATTTTATTTCAAAGTAGACTATATTTTTTTCTCTCTAAACGCGTGTAGGTTTTAAGATGGATTGGTGGAAGAAGAAGAAGTCAAGATCCGTTGCTCAAAAACAAAGGTTGGTCTAGGACGTGTGAGAGGAGAGATATTGTTAGAAGAGGTGATCGAATGTTGCGATGGCAAGTTCTTCTCTGCTGATGAGATCATCAAAGACACTGAAAATTTCTCAAACGTTAGTCATGTTTCTCAACTATTTGGTTTTGAGCGATGGTATTCAGGTACGCTCCATAACCATCACACCATACTCCTCAAGAAACTATGGCGTGCACAATCTCTTTACCCTAGAGACTTTTACCCCGAGGCTCGCGATATAGCCATATCATCGATGGTGAGTGGTCATAAGAACTTTATGAAACTGGTGGGATGTTGTCTTGAGACAGAAATGCCCTTCATGGTTTATTATGGTTCAGAGAAACAATATTCAACTATAGATTTAAACATGGTCGTGTCGTGGGAAAAGAGGATAAAAGTAGCAGAGGATATTGCAACTGCTTTAGCTTATCTTCACACTGGGTTTACAAGACCCTTTGTATATAGTAACATGGATCTTCGGAACATCGTAATGGATGAAAACGGTATCTCGAAACTAAGTGACTTCTCGTACTGCGTTTCAATACCAGAAGGAGAAACACATGTCAAGCTTGGTTACGTAAGGGGAGGGTGCAATTACAGTTATGATGATTATAAGATCAGTCACGTAGTGTCCGAGAAAACTGATGCGTTCGGGTTTGGGATTCTCATGCAAAAGCTTCTGACAGGAGAGGAAAGACATCGTGAGATGCATGGTCGGAAGAATAGGAAGACTTTAGCTAGGAAGTTTTCAAGATGGTTGTCCAAATCCATTGGAGAAAGACTTATTGATGAGATTGTAGATCCAAAGATGTTAGAGGAAATGGGTGGAGTTTTGGAAATAGAGCGTTTTCGGATGGAAGCTTTCCTTGTCCTCTCGGAAAGATGCATTGGTCTTAGAGGAGAAGTTCCAAAAATGGTGGAAGTGGCCAAGGAGCTAAAGAGATTGAAACACAAATCCCAAATATCTCTTTCTCTGTCCAGGGCCGGCTCAAAGATTCATGAAGATTGAAACATTTACAGATTAGAGTTTCAAAAAATTTCAATGATATCTTTAGTTATCTAGTTGGTTTAGTATTTTCAATTTATAAATTATAATTTGCGTTGTAGAATTATGTGTAGAATATTAAAATATTGTATATTGTAGACTGTGTAGTTAAATTGTGGTTCCGAGTCTAGTGAATTATGGGTTTCACCGTTTCAGTGTAGTAGTACCCTCCTAGTTATTATTTTTTTTTTTAAAGAGCTAAGGATGTAGTGAGACAAGGTAAGTACCTCATGGTCATTTTATAAGTTCATCAAGTTTGCTATAGTATTCATGTTTGTTGTATATGTACTAAGCTCTACAGACTATATAGCATTGACAACATGGGGTTTATGTTAATGATCCTAATCGGTAATTTTTGTTTGTTTCACTGTAAAAGTTTGTGATTTTCTTATTTAGAAGTATGTATTAGTGTTAGCTTCACAAATACATGCATACGCTAGATTAAAATATGTTATATGTTTAAATTTTGAACTCGTTTGATTATTTCTTAATGTCTTCATGAAATTTCTTTCTTCTTTTAAAGAATGTTAAGATTCATATAAAAAAGTTCTTACAAATAATATTTTCATAGATCAAATAGTTTCAACATTTTTCAACACCAGAGATGAAAATGATTATCTCTCTACTCTCTTGAAGCAAACCAAGACACCATTGCTTGGTCAAGATGCTTTCCTCCTCTCCCTTTAGGGAATTTTTAATCATTGTTGCTTAACAAGGGTGCTTGCACTGTTTTGCGGGGCTTATTTATTGTGGGTTTCGCATATAGTATTTTTTTACTTTTGGTTCTTGCATTGTTCACAAGTTCCATTGATATGTGGCGTCCCGTGATTGGTATATTTTTAATATATATATATTTTAAAACAGAAGAAAAAAATAATGGAGTGTTAGAGTTAATGATGCTCTTAGCAGATTGTGTTTCGTATCTGCTCGTCTCAGGATTTAATAAGATGGTCTGATTCTTGATGTGCTTCATCACTGTGCCTCCTTTTGTGTTTTATAGGCTAAACCGGTTTAAATCTCGGTTTAACCGCAATTCATTCCATTCTTTTCGGTTCAATTGATGACTAACTGAAAATTGTGAACTTTTCGATTGGACAAAGATAATACTATTACTAACAGATGTAAAACCAATTTTGTATGGATCGGTTTGAAGGTTTCTTTGTTAAACCTATTTGTATTACCCGGTTCGGTACAACTTCGTTGCTCTCAGTCTCAGAGAACGTGTTCCATGTGGAAGGGTAAAACAGTCATTTAAATTCCACCTGAACACCGTTTGAAAAAGGTCTTCTCGAGTGCCGGCGAACCCTACCTGTTCATCCTCTCTCTCCAAATATGTCTCTCTCTTCTCTCTCTCTAGACTCCAAGCCCAGATTCGCCGTCGGAGGTCCATGCCACCGCCGTTATGCTCAGCCCCACAACCCTCGTAGCTTCATCGCCTGCTCTGCAAAGCGTCCAACTGTCTCAGCGTCACTAAGCGTTACCGCTGAATCAGCCACCACCGAGCAACCTCTCGGAAGGATTGGTTCACTGAGTCAAGTCTCAGGCGTGCTAGGTTGCCAGTGGGGAGATGAAGGCAAAGGCAAGCTCGTTGACATCTTAGCCCAACACTTCGACATCGTTGCTCGCTGTCAGGTAAAAGTTCACACCTTTCTTCTCAGATTCTTGTGACCCTTTCGTTTATCTTCGAGAATCACAAACATTTTCATTGAAAGTTGTTAACTTTGTATAGAGGGTAGTTGCAAAGTTTAAGTCTTTCTTTGTTTTGTATTGAAAGTTGTTAACTTTGTATAGAGGGTAGTTGCGAAGTTTAAGTCTTTCTTTGTTTTGTATTAAAAGTTGTTAACTTTGTGTCGAGGGGAGTTGCAAAGTGTAAGCCTTTCTTTGTTTTGTAGGGTGGGGCTAATGCTGGACACACTATATACAACTCAGAGGGAAAGAAGTTTGCTCTTCACCTTGTGCCTTCTGGTATACTCAACGAGGATACTACTTGTGTGATTGGCAATGGTGTTGTGGTGCATTTGCCAGGTCTCTTCAAAGAGATTGATGGTCTTGAGTCCAATGGCGTTTCCTGTAAAGGAAGGATCTTGGTCTCAGACCGTGCTCATCTCTTGTTTGATTTCCATCAAGAGGTTGATGGTCTTAGAGAATCCGAGCTTGCCAAGTCATTCATTGGCACGACTAAGAGAGGGATAGGTCCTTGTTACTCTAGTAAAGTGATTAGGAATGGTATTAGAGTTGGTGATCTTAGGCACATGGATACTTTGCCTCAGAAGCTTGACGTTTTATTGTCAGATGCAGCTGCAAGGTTTCCAGGGTTTAAGTATACTCCAGAGATGCTTAGGGAAGAAGTTGAAGCGTATAAGAGATATGCTGAGAGATTAGAGCCTTATATTACTGACACGGTTCATTTCATGAATGATGCTATTTCTCAGAAGAGGAAGGTTTTGGTGGAAGGTGGTCAAGCTACAATGTTGGACATTGACTTTGGTACATATCCTTTTGTTACTTCCTCTAGTCCTTCAGCTGGTGGGATCTGTACAGGTCTTGGTATCGCTCCAAGAGCTGTTGGTGATCTAATTGGAGTGGTAAGTATAATATTCAATCATATATTGTAATCAATGAATACACATGAAAACATTGTGATCATCTTGTTTTTTCAGGTGAAAGCATACACTACTAGAGTTGGTTCAGGTCCATTCCCAACAGAAAATTTGGGACCAGGTGGTGACCTTCTTAGGTTGGCTGGACAGGAGTTTGGCACTACAACTGGTCGTCCTCGTCGATGTGGCTGGCTTGACCTTGTTGCCCTGAGATTCTCTTGCCAAATCAATGGATTTGCGTCACTTAATCTAACTAAGCTTGATGTACTTTCTGACCTGAACGAAATCCAGCTGGGTGTGGCTTATAAAAAGAGTGATGGCACTCGTGTTGATTCATTCCCTGGTGATCTTCGCCTTCTTGAAGAACTGCAAGTAAGTGTTGTTCTCTAACATATGTTTAACTGTCTCTTATTTATTATGGCAACTTCTTTGTACTCTTGTTTATTTGTGAAAATGTATGTAGGTGGAGTATGAAGTTTTACCTGGATGGAAGTCTGATATTTCATCCATAAGAAATTACGCTGATCTTCCCAAGGCTGCACAACAATATGTTGAGAGGATTGAAGAACTCGTGGGTGTGCCCATTCATTACATTGGTATTGGACCCGGTCGTGATGCCCTTATATATAAATGAGTTTTATAGGTTAGGCTTTTTTGGCTCTTCCACAGACTTAAAAATTTGATGAAGCATCATCAAGTTACTGGAAATGATTACTCGCATTTGGAGTGACTAATGTATCTGTTGTTGCATTGTTTTCTTATATTGGAATGAAGAGTAATAAGGAATGAGTTTGTCGAATTCTTGAAGTTTACGCTTTCGTTTTGATCTTACTCTATATCCTTCTGTTGATACAAGATCCTTCTTTGCCTGTCAGAAGATCTGTAGGTATTGTTTAGACCTAGTCCAAAACACATTGACTGAGACAAAAAGGATAGCTTCTACAACTAGTGTCACGGGGATAATGCCTCCCTCCCTCAGATTCTGATTAGTCTTTGGCATTGAAACCTTTCTTAGGGTGCTATATGCATCATGTGATGCGTCTTTATGTTAATTCAGTTTTGTCGTTTTCTTTTCTTGACAGCAAGTTTGCGCTGCTAGTCAATTTGAAGGCACATCATGTTTTACAGGTAGATATGTTCACACCACCATGATCTTTCTGTATTGTTTGTTCTCCATGGTCGGTAAGCGATGTGCATGGTTACATGTACAAAACATATAACATTCTTTTAGGACAGGGACTTTCACTACTTTTCATGAACTCTTGAGAAGAAAATGAACATGCTTAATTCATATACCCAAAAACCAGAGCAACTTGTTCATATTCAGAAGTACACTCTCATTTTATTGCTGCAATCTGAGCACATCTC
Organism: Moricandia moricandioides; assembly: GCA_905132885.1. NCBI lineage: Eukaryota > Viridiplantae > Streptophyta > Magnoliopsida > Brassicales > Brassicaceae > Moricandia > Moricandia moricandioides. The sequence goes on from CAJHQQ010002231.1 coordinate 12,495, forward strand.
TCTCTAACCATGCAGCTACACTATTACAAAAAAAAAACACTACGCTAAACCTAACTCCACACGTGTACTTCTGAATCTGATCTACAGTAAGTAGCTCTCACTCATCTAAGCTTCCACAGAAGTTCCAGATGGAAGGGAAACCTAGATCATCCTCAAAATCATCATAGCTTCCTAAATTGCTGCAGTCGAAATGCATAGCTGAGGTTTCACTTCCTGGCATCTCAATCATTGTCTCCCACCTTAAACTCTGAGCTGTGAGAGGACTTCCAGTTTCTTCTTGTTCGTTCCACGGTGGAGTGTAATGACACTCTGCTACTTCACTTGATTCTGGTTGACTCTTATCCTTCAAGATTCCCATCTGCTGAAGAAACTCGTTCAGGTCCATCTCTGGCTTCTTCTGATCATCATTATCACCTTCCAACACCTTGTCTGTTTCTCCCTTGCTGGTCTTTTCATCAAGAAGGCTAGAAGAAAAGGATTGAGATAGAAGTCCGTTTCTCTTGAGCTCATCTAGTCTTTGCTGGATAATGTGAAGACTAGGCTGAGCATTCACATTTAGCAAACCACGAGAAGGGAACATAGAGATAAACTTCTTTGAAGGCACCCATTTAAACCTCTGAGTGTTGTTCAGAGGAACTCCTTGTTTCCGCTGAAGATGAGGTAAGTTGAGATAAGCGTCATGGCCATAGAGTTTCAATGCGGCTTTGTCATAAGCCATGGCTGCTTCTTCAGCAGTAAAGAAAGAGCCAAGCCAGAGTCTTGCCCTCTTCTTGGGCTCTCTGATCTCAGCCACCCATTTGCCCCACGTCCTTTGCCTGACTCCACGGTACCTACAAAGAGCGTTTTGTGGACCGCCTTTACCACGAGTAGGACCTTTCTTCCATTGTTTCATTGAGGATGGTTTCTCCATATGTGTGATGCAGTGAAGAAGAACAAGAAGAAAGAAGAGATGATGTGAAACATAGAAAGAGTTGAGTGTTTAAATAGTGTCACGGTTCCCTTCACTTCACAGAGAATTGTTTTTTTTTTTTCACCCGCGCATGTGACCGTTGCTTTCTCATCATCTGTTATTTTGCAGAGAGAGAGAAAGAAAGTCTCATGTCTTCTTCTTTTCTTGTCGGAAAAGTTTAATAAAGATAATCCTTAGTTGTAAATGTCAAATTATATATAACAGTAGTAGTAATGCCACTTTGATGATAGAAATTTCACATTCATAGCAATCCATTAGAGACGATTGGGCATACATTTTCAAAGAAATATTTACTCTTTGGAACTTTCCTAACCGGTATATTTTAATAGATTTTCACTTATATATTCATAAGATTTTTTTAAATGATTAGTTGAGTCACATTTTTTAATGAATAAGAAATTCTGATCCGAATTACAAAACCAAATTATGTAACACTAACAGTATTTAGTTTTGTTCAGTCTCATTAAATTGAATGTCAATTTTATTTGTTTGGTGTAAAAGAATACACTGATCAAACTATAATTAAAGAAATGAAAAACAAAAGAAAACTAAAAGCATTTTTTATTGGTTCTGATTCAATCGGACAAACTTTAATAAAAATAACTCTGTAAATCTAGAAATTTTCTCAATTCTGTTGCGTTGTTCATTATGAAACCATGATACCAATCAAATTATTATAATAATAAGTTATTTCAATTTTGATTTTGTTATTGTGTGGTGATTCAAATGTTGAACATAATGTTAAAATTTGTAAATAATTCATTCACATTGTTATATAAAAAAAATTGAGATGAATATTTGATTCAACTTGTTTTCTCTAACTTCTGAATATAATTGTTCATTTGGATTCAATTTGGTTATATGCCTCAAATATGTTATAGTTAGAGTGATATAGTGAGACAAATGTAAAGGTGTTTCCCCATGGTTCTTATCCTGAGACACTTTAAAGCTTTTGGGTTTTACTATTATTTTTTCTATCCTTTAGGTTGTCTTCTTTAGAAGGAGAATTGGAGTGAAGTGAGAAAAGAGAGGCAAAGTCACGAGCCACACACACACAAGAATCACGTGTTCTATCGTGAGGATGTGCTCTTAAGTGTTTTTAGAGATTCTTCTGATTTATTTCGCCGCTCCCTTCATCTATATCCCATGATCATTCTCCCTTACGTTCACATCTAATCACCACGTTGTCCATTAAAATCCATTTACTTCTTAAAAATAATATAAAATAAAAGTGATTATACATAACATTAGACCAATTATTTTTCTCTGATCGTATGCTCATACTGGACTATGTGAACTTGTACCATTATTTGGTCTTATTTTTTACTTGTAAAATTCATTGTGTTGCCCAAGCTTAGAACAGTTTTTTTGCTGTATCAATTGAACAGTTTTTCTTTGCTGTATCAATTGAACATAAGTCATCTATTAATGGAAATTTAGAAAGTCTGTTATTTATAAAACTTGGAAATATAACGTGTCAATGCGATATAATTAAATAAAAATTTAAATTTAAATAAGGGAACGGAAAACAAAATAAAAGGTAAAATTTTAGAAGTATTATTTTGACTTAACAAAAAACATAATATATAAACATCAATAATTAATTGATTAATTTTTTTAGGTAGATGCGTTCAACTTTATACAATACCATTGTGTTATGGTATTACATATATTGCAGTTGACCGGATCAGTTCTGAGATTTATGGGACATATACTAGATTTTAACTAAATGTTTCTTATAAATTCGGGAACCTAAAAAAATTTTGGGAGCTTATTTTAGATTTTTTTTTTTTTTTAAAGTTTGAGAACATGTTGTAAATGTTTCATTTAGCATTGCCCAATACACGCTCTAGTTGTCTTGATTCAGTTCAGTGGACAAACGCTTTTAATCATGTAGCAACTTCTAGAATGACATAAACAATTCGTATAGCAGTTCATAAATATAAAGTTTTTTTATTGATACTTTTTGCTTAAAAGCTATTTTTCCATGAGAAAAATACGAAAAGATTAGGCTCATAGCTTGCTTCAAATGCCATATATCTACGTACGTACCAGTTTCTTCATCACGTGACACGCAAAAAGGAGAAAAGGTAAAATATATAATAATATGTATAGAATATGATCTTAGTGTGGGAGAAAAAGACATTATACATGCCAATAGCTTATCACAGATTTCACCTACGTCTTGACAAATAAGCTTTAGACAAAACTGATCTTGCTTCAGGCAATCCTTCTGAATCCGTCCCAGCAGTATCACGTCTTCACTTGCACCAGCCAGCTTTCTCCTACACAAACAATACATATCACGAGGATAAGGGGATTAGTTTCATGTGGAAGGAAAACGACACTTCATAACATCATTGTTGTGACTTTTTTTCTGGATCCTTGTTCAAGAAACCTTTGGGCAAGTTTCAGTAGATCAGATGTGTGGACTTTAGATGGTACATGTGTGGACTTTAGATGATACATGGCCGAGAAAGGGATGTCAAATGGACGGAGTGTTCATGAGCGACTCATATCCAAATTATCATAGACTAATATGAATAGACTCATATTGAATCAAATTTAAATGGGTGTAAATGGACGACACCCAATTGCGTCCATGAGCAAAACTGGGCTAGACCATTTCGATTTTGAGTAGCGCAAATAGCTAAAATGTTTAGGTTTAAGAAATTAGAAAATTATAATTTCATTTTATCTTTTTTAAACTAATTTTTCCGTCAAAACTGCAAAATTATATTTTCTGACCAAAACAACAAAATCAAGTTTTCTTACTAAAACCGCAAAATCGAGTTTTTCCATCAAAACCGTAAAATCGAGTTTTCCATGAAAATCGCAAAATCAAGTTTTCGCGTTGAAACTTTAAAATCAAGTTTTCCCACCAAAACCTTAAAATCAAGTTTTCCCACCAAAACCTTAAAATCAAGTTTTTCCGTCAAAACCGTAAAATTGAGTTTTCCCACCAAAAACGCAAAATCGGGTTTTCCCTTCAAAACCGTAAAATAAGATTTTCCGTCAAAACAGTAAAATCAAGTTTTTCCGCCAAAACCGCAAAATCGGGGTTTCCCATCAAAACCGTAAAATTGGATTTTCCCGTCAAAACCGTAAAATGGAGTTTTTTCGCTAAACCCACAAAATCAAGTTTTCCCGCCAAAACTTTAAAATCAAGTTTTTTCCCGCTATAACCAGAAAATCAAGTTTTTCTACCAAAATCTTAAAATCAAGTTTTTCTAGCAAAACTGCAAAATCAAGTTTTCCCTGAAAAAATCGCAATATCTATTTTTCTCGTCAAAATCACAAATTATAAAATAATGAAATTTAAATTTATGATATATATAAAATTTAGAATCTTTACATCTTTTAAATTAAAAATTAAGCTATTTACATTAATAATATATTAAATAGACCTTAGAGTCTCATAGGTAGTCCAACTGCTCATAGTCCTATTTGGGTTTGGACCAAAATCGTGGAGCAAAACAAAACGTCCATTTGAACACACGCAAATGCGCCCGACCTGCCTTTTTGACATCCCTACGGAGAGTAAGGCTTGGATACAAGCAGGCTGCTCGGACCTCAGGCTGCGCAGTTATGAACTGCACCCGAATCAATAAAACAAGTTAATAAACTTATTTAACCGAAATGAGTATCAGCATATATCAAAACCTTTGACAGTGAAGGTAAGCTAACGTTCCGTGATGGAGATCGTCTCAGATAACGTTCTGTTACTGTTTCTACTTTTGTACCATCTGCCATAACCGATCCAAGTTCATTGGTATAGATGTTGCTCAGATAAATATATCCAAATAACATGTTTTGCTTAGTTCGTTGTTTTAGGTGTCTCTCCAAGAGGAGAGAAAAACCTGACAGGACTAAACTGGTTCCAGAACTGAAGTGAAACTCTGTTCTATTCCATATCCCCTTAATTCTTCGAGGCTTGACCGAGATGAAATGTTGTTGGGTTGGCCTAAGAAAGATACTTTAGCTGCGTGTGAGAGCCACGCCTGTCTATTTGGTAACACATACCACAAAGAAGTATCACTTAACAGTTAACAAGTGTGTGGTGGAGCAGGACTTGAAATTGACCATCCTTGTCAGGTAACAACGAACCTTCCTTCATTCACCGACTCTTGGACCCACGAATCTATGCAAGTTGCAATCTTTCGAGGACCCATTTAATTCCAAGTTGCTCTCCTTTTCAAATACCTTTTGTCTTCTTCTTCTTCAACAGTATACTGGCACCAACTGTCATGGTTCATGAATGAATACTTAGCTAGGGAATCTCAAGAAAAAACCATTGCACTTATTTCAACCCTTTTGATAATTAGTTTATTTCAAGATTCTAGTTTAAACAAAAATCTTTATATCAGTGAAAAGAACAAAAAAATATCACTCCATCATCTCTCAAAAGAGATCATGTCTTTGTATGAATCATCATCATCAGTGCCTATCTAGTGAACCTTTCAGACGCGAAAATGCCTCGAGTCTATTCAGTAAACCAAAGAATAAAACAACAAGCAATGTTAGCTGGACTTCACCGTGTCCAGAACAATCCCTCTTGTTCTTCCTGGTGCTCCCCCGTTGATTGAAGATAAATCCAACACCATCCTGCTACACCAAAAGACAGTTTCATTAACAACAAAATTACTCTATCAATCTTGATTCAAACAAATCAGGAACTTACATGTTGTTTTTGGTTGCTTCTCCTGTTTCTTGAATCAAAATCTTGTCTTCCATCTTTGTTACTGTGTACTCCTTGGGAAGATTAATCCCTTCTACTGCTTTTAATCAAACAATCACAAAAGAAAAACCCATCAAGCTTACTTTCTTACCTCATTATGTCTACTCTTCGGTTTTGTTTTTTATTACCTTCTACACCATTCACCGGAGCATCATCATTTATCTCCAAGAGATTCTGAAACAGAGAGCCAGCCATTTTTATTCATCATCAAAGAGCTTCAAGATGATTCTTTTCAAAACAAAAAGTCAGGCTAAGTCACCTTAAGGTTCTTGTAACATTCCTCAAGGTTGTCATTATACAATATATGACCAAAAATGCCTGAGGACTTCCCCGCTTTGATCTCCGCTTCAGCGTTTCTAAGCCGCTTTTGGATCTGCTCCTCTGTCTCAGTTCCTCTGTTTTTCATAGCATTTGAAACTTGAGGATACTAAAAACCTCCTTGAACTACAACAACTCATATGGGTAAAGTCTGATTTTTACCGGGCACGTAGCCGACCTTCAAGCTCCTTAATGGAAGGCGGGCATACGAATATAAACAATGCATCAAGAGAACTCGCCTTCACAGACCTTGCTCCTTGAACATCAATGTCAAGTATGCATCTCTATACACACACAAAACAAAAAAGAACTTGATCATTTCAAAGATCAACAACATAAAAGACATGACATAGAAGATGATCTCTTTTATTACCTTTCCTGAATCAGTTACAACCTCAACGGATTCAATGCTGGTTCCGTAAAGATTACCATGAACAGATGCAAACTCAAGAAACTTCCCGTCATTAATCTCTTTCTCCATCACAGTTTTATCGGTAAAATGGTAATGAACACCCTTCTTCTCCATACACCTCGGAGACCGAGTTGTGTGGCTCACAGAGAACCCAAACATGGAAGGGAACTCTTTCATCAGCATTGATATAAGCGTTCCTTTTCCAACTCCAGAGGGACCGCTTATGACAATAGGCTTCTCTGCGTTTCCTCTCACTCCTTTGCTCCAAGCAACAACGTCTTTTCCTAATAGTTTCCTTTGTTCCCGGACAAAAGGACTATCCACCTATATGAACGCCCAAACCTATGAGAAAGAGAACCCTAAAAACATTTGGTATCTCTAAGTACTAACCTCGAGGAACCATATAGAGTCATCAGGAGCTGAACCTTTTTTGATAACCAAAACCCGGCCTTGTTTAAGAACAATTGCAGAGTAACTTTTGCAGGGTTTAGGGCCTGTTCCAAGAACAGTAGGACTAGACCTGACACATACACCAAGAGTGACATCAAATACTTAAAGATTCCACATTGATGGAAGAAAGAAACTCAATGGATCAAGATATAATAAGACAAACCACTTGTTAGTGATTTTGTCATGAATCAAAACTCCAAGGAACAATGGGTTGTTCCCTTCATGACTTCCACCAATCACATACTGCAAAATAGATCAAACCAATATCAATTTCACATTCCAAAACATCAAAGCTGGGAGGCTTACAAATCGATCTCCAATTTGAAATGATGCATCTCTGCCATTGCTGTGTCCATTCTCCAAATGATCCACAAAGAAAGCTGGTGCTCCTCCCTATTAACAACAAGTCAAAAAACAATGTAAGACAAATCTATATAAACAATGAAGAGCAACGAAGTGAATCGCGCCAAAACGAGGCTCACCATAGAGGCTTTTCTTATGCTTCCAAGAAGACAAAAACTCAGCCTGAGCCATGGCACAATCACAAAAGAAGAATCAAAAACACACACACAGACTACAAAATAACATTTCCTCTAAATGTCTAAACATAAAGGTTAGACCTTTCCTAAATGCAGAATCATCAAAGTTAAAGACAAAGCTTTGGAAACTGTTAACACAAATCTTAGCATAAAGCAATGCAAACTATCGAAATAAAACGATCTTATGAAACAAAAGAAACCGAAACCATAACAAGAAAGAAAAAAAAAACTATTTTCCTACCTCGAATATGAAAAAGCTGAGGAAAGACGATGGCTTTTGGATCGAATTGAGAAAAAAAAAAGAATCAGTTTTTTTTTTTGTTGTTGTTGTTGAGTCAATCAATATGGCTCTGGAAATGTCTCAATCAGCTATGGGAAGAATATATATATTTGCTATAGTCCCAAGACAACTTGGAGACAGATGGATGGGTGTGAGGAAAGCTATATAAGATCCTTTTTTTTTCTTTCTAATTAGTTAATTATTATTATTATTTCAATTTAAATTTAAATTTTATCAGCTTGTCATAATTTTGAATATTAATTAATATTTTCTTCCTATTTTAAATAATACTTTAGACTTTTTATTTGTATTTTAAAGATTGATGTTTTAGATTTTAATTAATACATTTCGTTTTAAATTATAAAAACATGAATATATAGTTGACTATTTATTCGAAAAAAAATATGTAAAAATCAACCAATAAATAAAAATATTTATTTTTAATATATGAAAAAACCTAAAACATCAACTTTGTATGCAAATGAAATTTTAAAGAATTATGAGACTGCCATAGTTATGATTAGTTGTTAAAATAATATGTAAATTTGAAAGTTGAAAATTTATAATTGTAGCTTTGATTTTTATAATTTTTTTTTAGGATTTTGACTTTTAATTTATAGATAGTTTTTTGCTAGTTTTAATTTTGAAAAATATAAACTATTTTTTAAAATGTGAAACTGATCAAAAAATATCTTATGTAAGAGCTGAAAGGGAAAAAAAGGGAAATTGTAATTCTAGCATAATTTTGACACGATTTTACAAATTTATTTTTAATGAATGACAATTTTCAAAACTATCTTTAAATTATGATGAAAATAGATTAAATTATTTTTTCTAAATATTTATAAAACATTTAGAAACTCAACTTCACCTCTTCAACACTAAACTCAAAACAATAATCACTAAAGTGTAAGCCTAAATATTAATATATTTTTATAGTGTGTATTTTTACACAGTGATAATTAACTTATAATATTTTTAGCAATTTCTCAAAAAATAAAACAAAAATATGAGACGATTAATAAATTGTCTTAGTTGTAGCTTCAAACACATATTAATTTATTAATTGGGTATAAAAGTAAGTTTCATCCTTAACCGAGAGTGCAATCTTTAATGTGTTTATAGTGTTTTAATCGAAAGACTGAGCTCTTTAATGTGGGAGTGCAGTATTATGGACAGGTTTATAGTGTTTTAATTGGAAGACTGAGCTCTTTAATGTAATTTCATTTGAACATGTTTGAGAACATATTCAAGTAGATGGCTTTTTTTCTACAGAGAAATAACTAAAAACCAGCTAGTCCACCAATTATTCCGTTTTTCTTATATTTTGCTGGTCTTTTTAGTTAAAAACAATTTTTTGACTAAAAGTTAAAAACAAAATTTGATGCATGAATCTTGCAGTCTTAAGAGTTTGGCTAAGTAACCGTAAAGTTTTAAAGACCTTCTTCGGGAGACAAGCCAAAAGCAGTGGACTTGGAAGAGTTTTCAGGCGACTAACAAAAAGTAGTACAATGAGTTTACGTAGAAAAGATGAAGATGGTAACATTTAATCTAATGACGTGAAATGTGAAACTGGACAAATAATGTTAGACAAGGACCACATGGGATTGGTTAGAAACATGAGATTTTGTCCCCCAAAATTCAAACTTCCATTCAAACATGACATGCTTATGACCAAACCATTAACTCTACCAATGTTGAATACTGGAAAGTGGATAAGGACATGCAAAAAAAGTTTGCCCTCATCCTTATTTTTGTATCTTAACATTCTCTTTTTCGATATTCCAATACTTTGTACAAAGACGAGTCCACTATGACCATTTTCGTAAAGAATATTATCCATGATCGACATTAAACACTTTTACAATCCATATGGTGTGTCCATCGGCAGATCTAGGAATAATTTTTATCCAGGGTAAAAATTTAAAACACTATTAAATATTAATACATTTATCAATTTAAATTTTCAACAGCGGCATTATTAAAGTTCAGGACAAAATTACACTAATTTTGGCTAAAGTATCTAATGATACAATAGTAGAACAGATAATGTTAGTTTATTTTAATAATCCAACTAATTGAAATTATATATAAACTGGATAATGTTTTAAGACTGACTAACCGTAAGAAATGATAAATTACGATTCAGTTATGCCATACGCAAAGGTCTAAAGAGGACGTGGTTGGTAAAGTATTGGAAGCCAAAACTAAAACATTATATCTTAGACCAAAAATCAAGGTTTGGTATATGCTTTTGAATAGAGTCGCTGATGAAGTCGACGCCATATTCGGTCCAACAATATAGACAAATGAATATTTAAATTCAGGTTTTAGTTGTACGAATAATTTTTTTTGGAGATGGAACTTGGAAAAAACAAAACTATATTAGCTTATAGAACTTATAATTAAATAAACTTGTAACAATGTAACATAGTATCCAGAAAATAATTCATTTCTATTTGGTTGATTGCTTTTCTTTTGTTTGTAAACCAAAAGAAGATGTGTGACACTACTAGTATTATATGAATGTATGAGACAACGTCGTGGACTAGGACTTGGTCTCCTTATGGATGCGAACTGTCACGCACCGTTTTCAGAGGACGGGCCGTGACCACGAGATAAGGTTAATGTGGGATCATCAAGACTAGGGCATGGACGCGCTTCAAAAAAGGGCGTGCAAGATCAAGGTTGGACAGATCTTTTAGAGTCAGAGACCCAAAGAGTTTGGGGTATGGACACAGAGTATGAACCTCTTGTTGTTTTAGCTGTTGATGAGAAAGAGACAAAATAAGATTCTAGATCAAAAACATATATATAGACAAATCAGATAGTTGTTGATCTGGCAGATTATGCCTTGGCCATTTCATTCACAGAGCAACACCACAAGTTTGAAAAACAAAAAAAAAAGAAAGAGGAGGGTTAACCCTGTCTTCTAATGATTTCATGAGAGCTGTAAGAATAAGCAGCTCTGATTCCTCCCACTTCAGTGCCATCACAGGGCGCACTTCTTCCACCACGAGGCTCCCTGAATACCACCAAACTAGACCTCATATGAAGTAATGGTTATGGTATGGGAGGTAGAGAAAATGTAGTCTTTTGATATCAAACAAACCAATTTTGTCCAAACCTCATGTGGCGTGTAGATTTAACCAAAACCAATGCACGTCTATATTTAAAAATGAGGAAAGAGCATGATCTTTCAAAGATTTTTACTTCATTCTAAGTTGAAGCAAGAGACAGACAGAGTAAAACTGTGACTAGTTCATGAGGTTGGAGATGGACCAAAGGATGGAGTGAGCAACAAAATAGAGAGAGGTTGGGCAGGAACGCTAAAGTTGACTGCATGCAAACAATAAAGTTTTTTTTTTTTATATTTAACAGAGGTTTTGGCAAAGCAACAATCTTGACAAAAGAAGTTACCTGGATGATTCTAGCAAGGACCGGTTCCCTAAGGCCAGTGCCGAGTCTGGGTATGGTTCTGATCATTTTCTTCCCTGGCAATATTTTACTTCATTCTAAGTTGAAGCCCATTTAGCTCGGAGTGTGCAGCCCATTGAGCTCGGAGTGGCATCGTGTACCGTTCACGGGCCTAATAAATGCTCAGTCTTGGTTGTTGCGGGAGTGTTAGGCCTCTGCTGTTACTGTCTGTTCTTGTAGGCTACTGCTATGAAGCCTCAGCAAGTTGTTGTTCTCGGTGGGTCATTATCTTTAAGAATGGATCACCGGGGAGAGGCTAAAATTATAAGGGTCCCGACTCTCATTTGACCTTGGCTCATTCTTTTGCTGCAAGCTGTTGTTGCAGACTTGGTTGAGCTTCGGGATAGTGGTTTTGGTTGTTGTTTTTGTATGTTCAGTCTTAACTAGTTTGAGTATGTGTTTAGATTTTAATTGTTTTCTCTGCTTTTTGTTATCTCTGTAATTTTTTCTGTCAAAAACGAAAAAACTTGGTAATAATATTTTTACATTTTTACTTAAAGAAAGCATTGTTTCCATTCAATGCCCTTAAATAATTATTTAATTGTGTAATACATAGATACAAATACATCTATATTGTACTTAACGTTTTAATTTTTAAGATATGTAAAATATTAAAGAACTAAAGATATTTTTGTCAACGAGATTATCACTGATAATATTCATTAGGTGAAAATACAAGTGGAATGACTATTCAAAGGCCAAGCCCAACATAAGTACAATTTATTTTAAAAGAATTATAATCCAATGATGAAATGACTCGGATCCTTTATTACATGTGTTTTCATCAAAATAATAGGTCAACACGTGTGAGGACACATGTATATCATGGAAAACATCGTGGAGATGTTTCACCGTTGTTGCTCTCGAACACCAGAGTTCGCCGCTTTTTGTTCGTTCTCACCATTGAAGACTTCACCAATCTGGATTGATTTCAAACTCCCCATTCCCCACTTGTAGAATCTCCTCTTCCAACCACCATTGAACATTCAAGTTTTCATCTAAGTCGCAGGATATGATACCATCAAATCTTCAAAAGAATTGTAACATATCCTATTTTGAAACATTTTTTTTTTGTGAAAAGCTTCAAATGTACTAAATCCGAACAATATCTTTGAAGTGGAGTAGAAAAAAACTTAGTCTTCCACTCATCGAAGATACTTTGCTTAATTAACCCGAAGCAAAGATTGACTCCTCTTTGAAATAGAAAATTAAGGATAACCAACGAAGAAGTGAAAACTTTATGTTTCAAACGGAAAATCCAAACATGAATTATAGCTTTAAAACAGAGGAGAAGAGAGGATTAGAACTAAAACTACTTTAATTGTTTCAAAACCAAGTTGCAACGGATGAAAACATGAAGAACAATTATGATTTGGTTTGAAAAAAATACAACAAAATCCACAATCAGAAGTTAAAATCGCAAAGTGAAAACCAAAAGTTGATTCAATAGATCAAATATATTACAAAACAAAAAGAAATTGAAGCCTCTCTTCTAAAAATATGTGTGGTAAAAAGAGGAGCTGAAGAGAAACTTAAACATATATATTTATATATGGTTAAACTATATATCAATAGTCGAAAGATTTGTTTTTTAGTGTATATACATAATCATTGATTGTTTGTAGCATTTCATGAAGGAGTGAATAAGATTATTTTAAATATTAGTTATTGAAAAGATAATCAAAATTGATTATCTTAAAGTAATAATTTCGTTAAAGTCAGGTCCCACAAAAAGTTTGGTAAATAAAATTTACCACAAAAGTCCACAAATTAGTGAAACTAAAATATTAATTTATAGAGTGTGATTTTCTATACTTATTTATACACCAAGTCACATGGCCCTTAAAAATGAAGTGTGTTTTTTCTATGCTTATTTATATAAAATAAGTTGTTAAATTCCAAAATTAACCAAAAGAACTAGTTTTCAATAAGGTTGGACATTTTATCCGTGAAATTTGATTCAATTTGTTATTCGTTTCGATTCGATCTGAAAAAATCAGATATCTATAAATCGTCGAATTAAAACAAATACTAAAAGTTATTATCCGTTAGAAACAAAACAAACCACAAATACTAAAAACTTTAGAGCCGAATATTTGATGTGATCCGATATTATAAATATATATATATATATACATTTTATATGTATAATTTTATATAATTTTTGTTTTAACATATAATTTTCATTTTATTTAAATTTTACTTAGAAATATTTATAAAAACTACAATATTCTTAATTTTTTTGTTTTATAAGAAAATTTGATTAATTTTAAAAACTATGGAACATATAGTTTCATTAATTTTTATTTTTTATTTGATGTTATGTAACAATAATTTTTAAAAAAAAATTTGTCTAGTTTTTTTTATTTATTTCTATTCAAATAAAGTAGATGAAATATCCATAAATATCCGTAAATATTTACAAATATCAAAAAAAATTTTGAATATTCAGAAAAATGGATATCCATATTTTTTCAAAGCAAAACAAATCAAAAAAAGCAAATATCAGTAAAATATAAAACAAATTATAAATAATGAAAATTATGGTATTATAAAGCAAATCAAATATCAATAAAATATAAAGCAAATTACAAATTTCACACCTACTATTTAGTGAGTTTCTTGCTTTGTGGCCTACTTTCCTATAAAGGTCTATTGAATAAACTTTTGATGTATATTCATATAATTATAATCCAATATGATACTAATTTCTTTTTCTTTCCAATGCCGTTGGACTCTAATCTCAACGGATTTAAACATAAAAGTTGACAAGAACTTTTGCTTTTTTTTTGTGTGTCGGTTTTTCAAATATTTATCCTTAAACATTAGAGAAAAATCCGAAATCAATGTTCGTGGAATAAGGTACACGCAAAATGATGCCTTAAAAGTTAATGAGAGCCAAAAAAAAGAAGTTAAATGAGATTACATAATGTTAAGAGCTTAATAGAAGAATATAGTTTAACCCATTTTTTACTTCACTTCTTGCTTTGCTCCTCCACTGTTGCTGCCGTCACTGGAGGAGAAGGTGCGGCGACCGTGGGGACTCCAGCATCAATGCAGCTACGACACTTTCTCTCGACCCAACCTTCGATGTCGTGGTCTCCACCGTTAGATAAATGACGGCCTCCACAGAGCCGAGCGAAGATGCTGGCTAAGACGGATAGAATAGTGATGACGGCTAACACGACAACGAGTGTTTCTATTGAACGGTGGTCCGAGTTGTGACTAGGCTGGTCTTGTGGAGGTGGGTCCACGTATATGGTGGTGGGCGTGGTTCTGGTACCCTTTTGACCATCGAGACTTGCTGTGACTCCGAACATGAGAGTAAGTGAGAGGGAAATAGTTTCAGGTGAGCTTGTGGAGGTAGGGTTAAAGACTTAGAAGTAGAGAGTGTTGTTTTTACGGAGTTATATAGATCGACTTTATAATAGAATAAAAGGCATACAGACTTAAATTGTAATAATAATAATATCCTTTTCTTTCCTATAGGATTTCTAAATGTACTCAATTGATACATGCACTGGATTAAAATAATATTCTCGTCACTTAGTTTGGCTCATTTCAACATCATCAAATTATATAATTGGTTAACCGAAAAATAGGAAAACAAAACAATATGATAAAATTAAATTTTGCAATTCCCAACATGTCCTCAGTGTGTGTAAAAACCAAACCCACATGCATTTGGTTAAAAACCAAGAGGCAATGTATTTGTTGTCCCATCACTTTTAATTGCTCTCTCTGCAACTTCTGGTTCTTGTCTAAGGCCATGATTAACTCCGATTTCTTAAAGTAAAATTCTTAACATAAAATTTATTTTTCTTTTTTTATATATTTTTTCGCCTAAGAAATATTTCTTATGATTATTATTTAAGAGACGGTTCTTAGATTTTCTTAGTTAAAAATTAAGAAACGTATTTTAAAAAAACTAAGAACCTCACTTTAATAGACTCACGTTAATCATGCTCTCTTACTCAAGTTTAAGCATTATTTATTCTTACAAAATAAAACGTGATTATCATGAACACATATATATGTCTAGAGTTTCAGTTTATCTATGAACTCACTAGTAACTGAGTTAGATTTACCCTTTGCCTTTATTTGACTGTAATGTTTTGGCAGGTGATATCTGTGGTGAGGTTTGTTCATCATGTTTGATCTCTGCCTCTTCATATATATATATATTTAAAAAAAAAAATCGATGTGTCACTTCAATAGTGACTTTTTTCAATAAGAAAAGGTCACTACCCCCTCCCCCTAAAAAATCTATTATTACCCTAAAAACAAGAAATTGGAATGGCAATGCCACATTAAATAATTTTTTGGGCATGAGTTGAGTATTGGCTTCTAAACCCAACAAGCTCAATTTACTCAAAATGTTTAGGGATCGATGGAACTCTTGACGCATATCGATAAGGAATCTGAGATACTTTACTTGCAAAGCTTAGAAGCATGAAATGAGGTGATTACATATTTACATATTGTGTGACTGTATCATTTTGTTGTTGTGTACTTCTATGTTTCATTATTGAGCTACCACCATTACAACAAAATCAACGGTGGCGTTGCTATCTACCACTTGCGCTAAGTTTTGGCGCTGCGTTATGGCAGCTGAAATAAATAGCCAAACGTAGACTCTAATAATATTATCATTGCCATGAACAGATTAGAGAAAATATAAAAGAAGAAAGACGTTGGACGTATACGAGCGAAGACTTATAACTATAACAAGTAGTCGCCGTTGGATATCTCTGACGTGAGAGCAAAGATATTTTAGTCAGACGTAAACTATAAACCCACTAGCCATTTTCTTTTCTTTTCAGCTTCCTTGTCTTAAAGTTTATAAAAAGAAAGACCGTTGGAACATCCAAGAGCCAAGACTCCAGCGTAGACCCAACTACTCCAAGTAATCAAACGGCGACGGTGGTTGGAGCGGAGAACATGGAGGCGGCGGATAAAGGTGGCGAGATACTAAAGCCACGTACGGACAAGAGAGAATATCGGAGGATTGTTCTTAAGAACTCTCTTCAAGTGTTGTTAATCAGCGATCCAGAGACTGACAAGGTAAAGATCGATATTCATGTTCTAGTTTACTGCTTAAAAGAAACAACAAATGAAATATTCATCGTGCTCTTATAGTGTGCTGCTTCAATGAACGTTTGTGTTGGATCCTACTCTGACCCAGAAGGATTGGATGGGCTAGCTCATTTTCTTGGTACGTTTCTTCATAGGAAGATCAAGTCACTATGTTTTAGTATTGAATATTTGATAGTCATGGAAAAATAATATCTGATATTATATTTTTTATTGGGATATTGCCAAGAGCATATGCTGTTTTATGCAAGTGAAAAATATCCAGAGGAAGATAGTTACTCCAAGTACATCACTGAGGTAATATTGTAACTATGTTGATGTTCTTGCATATGTATCTTCTCCACCTCTTAAATAGGTTATGCTTATTGGATTTATGATTTATTTATTTTTTTGTAGCATGGAGGGAAGTCAAATGCTTATACATCCCGTGAAAACACAAACTACCATTTCGATATCAACGCAGACTGTTTTGATGAGGCCTTGGACAGGTAGACTTACACTTGTTTTTTGCTTTCTGTTTTGTGTATAATAAGCTGCTCTTATCTAATTATCCTTTTTACAGTGTTGGATTCTCATGTTTTCTTGTTATCTCCTAACCAGGTTTGCACAGTTCTTTATCAAACCACTTATGTCGGCTGATGCCACCATGAGGGAGATCAAAGCTGTCGACTCTGGTTAGATTCTGGACTTACTTAATAGCTTTCTTGTTGCAGTTTTGTATTCTAACGAGTTCTCACTCATCCAGAACATCAGAAAAACATGTTGTCTGATTCTTGGCGGTTGCGTCAGGTAAAATTTTTCCTGCTCTCAAGAATAAACATCTTATTAGGTTAATTGTATCCATTTAGTTTAGTTATTACCACTGAATCATGTTACTAATTATCTGTGGAAAGGAAAGTGCATAAAAATGAACGATGAGATTTTTCTATGAACTTGTAATACTTGTATATCTAAAAGGTCCTGCATAAACCCACAAGTCTGTTGATGTATATCTAGCATATAACTCCAGTGTTTTGTCTTCCTTTTTCGTTCACACAGTTAAAGAAGCATCTAAGTAGAGAAGACCATCCATATCATAAATTTAGCACAGGTGCATGTCCTACCTATTCTTAATTGGTGTGTTAATTATCCTGCTAAGAAAGTGATATGTTTTCTTAGGGAACATGGATACTCTTCATGTACGACCTGAAGCAAAAGGAATAGATACAAGGAGTGAACTTATTAAGTTCTATGACAAGCACTATTCCTCCAATATCATGCATCTGGTTGTTTATGGCAAAGGTACGTGTTGAAGCTAACCCAAAACTCAAGTTTAATCTCTGATAACTGAAGTATTAACATATATAACCATTCTACATCTCTTTGCTTTGGATGTCTCAAAGAAAACCTTGACAAAACTCAAGGTCTAGTGGAAGAGATGTTCCAGGAAATTCGAAACACCAACAAGAATATCCCTAGATTTCCTGGTCAGCCTTGTACTTTGGACCATTTGCAGGTTTTATGTTCTGTCTTTCAGATTTAGCATTTATTTCAGCAACAGTAATGTTTCTTACTTGGTATCTTTTGTGTGGTTTTAGGTTCTTGTGAAGGCTGTACCTATAAGGCAGGGTCACAAGCTTACTGTTTCATGGCCTATTGCACCTAGCATCCATCACTATCAAGAAGCACCATGCAGGTACCTTGGTCATCTAATCGGTCATGAAGGCAAAGGAAGTTTGTTTCATGTGTTAAAATCCTCAGGTAGGTTTACTATGGGGCCAAACTAATAAATCTTTTAGCACATATTCCATCAGAAAGAGGTAATAAACTGAAAAGATTTCTAGTGTTCAGCTCTTTGTTTTTGATTTTCAAAATGAGATCTTACCTTTTCTGGAGGGTAATCTATTGCTGCTAATAGTCAGGATAAATCTTTACAAACTTGGTTTACACCTCTGTATCTAGGAGTCTTGCTTAAGGTTTTCCTAATACTTGAACAGGTTGGGCAACTGGACTGTATGCCAGTGAAGCAGACTGGAGTATGGAGTATTCTTTCTTCAATGTTTCAGTTAATCTTACTGATGCTGGCCATGGTAGTTTTTTTTGTATTCTTCCTTGTTCTATTTTGATATTTCTACAAAGATTTGGAACAACTTTGTTATGTTGAATAGATGATACCGGTGTGCTTGATATTGTCTGGAATTGATTGTGATTTTGTGTCTTGCTTGGTTTACAGAGCATATGCAAGATATTTTAGGGTTATTGTTCATATACATTAATCATTTACAAGAGTCTGGTGTTTCCCAGTGGATCTTTGATGAGGTATTGGTATAATTAATCTTGTTAGTATTCAGTGTCCTTAAAGAGCTTGATACATTTTAATATTCTATTATTTGTTGAAGCTCTCTGCCATTTGTGAGGCAAAATTTCATTATCAAGCCAAAATAAACCCAATTTCTTATGCAGTGGATATCTCTTCAAACATGAGGGTAATAGTATATCTTCTCATACTTTTGATATCATTAAGCTTCTTACATATCTATTTTATGTCTGATATATGTGTGGCCTTATAGCGAACAAAAAGTAGAATAGATGCTTACCTCTCTTACAATTTCATCAAGAATTACTAAACCAAACACACCTCGTGGCTAAACATTTATGTTTTCTTTTGAAACTTTGCTTCAGATATACCCAACCAAGCATTGGCTCGTTGGATCATCACTACCTTCGAAATTTAATCCAGATATTGTACAAAAGGTTCTAAACGATCTTTCTCCAAGCAATGTTAGGTAAGTCTCTGTTGTTGGAATGCATTTTCTACAAGCAAACAGTAACATAGTGTATTCTTTAAGCAGCCCTTAGGTCTAAGTGTGCTATGTTAGAATTTACATCCAAGAGTTAGCTCACTGCCAAACTAGCTAGTCGCGTCGTCGCAGAATCTAATGACATTATATTTGTAGAATCTTTTGGATATCAAAGAAATTTGATGGACAAACTGACAAGACTGAGCCATGGTACAACACTGCTTATTCATTTGAGAATATAAACGAATTCACCATTCAGGTTGGCTTTTAATATATTAGTTTCCTTCCTATGCTCAAACTATTACTATGGAGAAAATAGTTCAGTTTAGATATGTGCTTAACAATTACAGGAATGGGTGCAGTCTGCCCCTGATGTACAGCTGCATCTACCAGTACCTAATGTCTTTATTCCTACAGATTTTTCACTAAAGGATGTTAAAGATAAGGTTCAGTTCCATCACTCTAGTTACATATCACAAATGACTTATAAAGTTTTAATGTATGAAGCAGTTTCATGTTGTTTAACTAATTTTCTGGAGCAGGACATCTTTCCTGTTTTGTTGAGAAAGACATCATTCTCAAGATTGTGGTACAAAGCTGATACAAAGTTCTTCATACCGAAGGCATATGTTAAGATAGATTTCAACTGCCCCTTTGCAAACACTTCTCCTGATGCTGTAGTTCTTACCAATACTTTTGTTTTGTTGCTGGTGGACTGTTTGAATGAATATGGTAAGATTTGACAGATACACCTTCTAGTTTAATTGTTTCAACAAGAATGAAGTTATGAGCCTTCAAGTTTTTGTTTCTATCATGAAAAGTAATTATGTCATCTTTACTTCTATGTTTCAGCTTATTATGCTCAGACTGCTGGTCTTGACTACAGATTAAGTCTTTCGGACAATGGTTTTGAGGTGTGTTTGTAAAACGTTTCTGATGTTTCCTTGTCCTTGTCTTAATAAATTTCATGTTTGATAAAAAATTGTTTCTCATTTTCTAGCTCTATCTTGTTGGCTTTAACCACAAGCTGAGGATCTTGCTGGAAGCTATCATGCAAAAGATAGCTAAATTCGAAGTTAAACATGACAGATTTTCGGTTATCAAGGTAACCTTGTTCCACTTTCTACATTAGCACTTTAAAGTTTCCTCACTGCATGATGCATCCAGTAAAAACTTGTTACCATATTCATTGAATCCATGTTTTTCTGCTTCCTTATCTTGTAACAGGAAACAATCACCAAGTCATACGAAAATATCAAATTCCAACAACCATATCAGCAAGCAATGAGTTACTGCTCAATGGTGTTACAAGATCGAACTTGGCCTTGGACAGAGAAACTAGATGCTCTTACTCACTTGGAACCTGAAGACTTAGTGAACTTCATTCCCATGTTGTTATCAAGGACATTTGTTGAGTGCTACATAGCAGGTACCAATCTGAATCTCTTGTATGATTCTTTGGTCTCTAATCCTTCTTACGTTCTTAAACACACTTTTCAGGTAATGTTGATAAGCATGAAGCTGAGTCCATGGTCAAGCATATTGAAGATGTTCTTTTTAACGACCCAAAACCTATTTCTCGTCCGATATTTACATCCCAGTCCATGACAAACCGGGTTGTAGAGCTGGGAACAGGAATGAAGTACTTTTATCATCAAGAAGGTTCAAACCCTGGTGATGCAAACTCTGCCCTAGTGCATTATATTCAGGTATAGTTAGACTTCAACAAGTTTTTGCATGTCTTAAAGCTTTTCTTGTGGATCTTGATACTTAAAAACTCTTTGTTATGAACAGGTTCATCAAGATGAATATGCAATGAATAGTAACCTTCAGCTTTTCCGTCTCATCGCAAAGCAAGCAACTTTTCACCAGCTTAGAACCGTGGAGCAACTTGGTTATATCACCTTACTTTCTCAGAGGTGTGCGTTGCTTTATCTTTGAAATAATATCTCTGAGTTCTTATGTTTTATGTGTCACCACATTTTCTGCAACACAGCAACCACTCTGGTGTCTATGGTCTACAGTTCATTATTCAGTCTTCACTTAAGGTACCAACTTTGTATAGTTAATGCGTATGTACTTACTTACCTTTTGAGATTACCGTTATTAGGGTCCTGGACATATTGATTCAAGGGTCGAGTCACTACTCAAGGATCTTGAGAGTAAACTTTACAAGATAAGCGATGAGGAGTTCAAGGTGAGATGTCCCAACAAGATATTATATAATTCATAATTGGCTTTGATTAGAAGAAACAATGTGGTACAAAGAGTATCACTAAGATTTGAACTGACATGACTTTCTACTCAGAGCAATGTAACAGCTTTGATAGATATGAAGCTTGAGAAACACAAGAACTTGAACGAGGAATCTTTGTTTTACTGGCGAGAGATTAAAAATGGGACATTCAAGTTCAAACCGCATAGATGAAGAGGTAATAGAAACCACTCAAAAGTTATTGAGCTTTAATTCTAGGACTGTTAAAGCTATTAACACAGATTCTTGGGGGGGCTTTCTTTTTGTGGTTAGGTGGCTGCACTAAGAAAGCTGAAGAAGGAAGAATTGATAGAGTTCTTTGACACATACATAAAGGTTGACGCACCAAAGAAGAAATCTCTGAGCATATGTGTATATGGAAGCCAGCACTTGAAGGAAGACAAAGTTGCATCACCGTCCATAGAGATTGAAGATATTGTTGGTTTCAGAAAGTCTCAACCACTTTATGGGTCGTTGAAAGGATGGAGCCAGCTTAAACTCTGAGGAGGTCCAAAACTCTTTGCATGAATAAACATACCAAAACAATATTTTATAACGTTAAATCGGTTATTCATATGACTGTAATCAAAACAGAGTCTTTTATCATCTGTCAACGAAAAACATGGGATGATAAGTTGATAACTTATGGTGATTGCAGCTTTTTGTCGAGCAAAAGGCAAAAATAATGGAATCAAGAATCTTTTATCGTTTCATTTTGATACAAAACAACACATGTATCATCAATCATCATACAACATAGCTTACCCTTGTCTATAACATATACATGTCCTATTACAATTATTTTTGTTGGGTTTTATTACCAGTTCTTCATGTCCGTTATAGATTCGGACAGCTTATAAACATGTTGTTAACTCTATTATACAAAATCCGCCAATATCATTGTTAACCACCCCCCAGAAAAATAACCAAAGAAAATAATAATCAAATTCTCATTAACATCCAATTATTTTCTTGGAATCCAGAGATTGTTACAATGCTGTATTACAAAACCTCATAAGAACAGTTTTTTTTTTCAATAGTTAAAAGAAAACAAAAAAAAAAAGAAAAATCAAAACATTGGCTCATCAAATCTCTCCTTCAACCAAAAAAAAGTTAATAATAATAATTCTATATAATTTAGTTTATAATATTATTTTTTGTGATAAATCAATCAAACAACAGAGAATAACAAGAGATCCCTGGCATCTTCATACCCTTGACCACCTTGAGAAGACTTGAGACCGCAACCAGCAGCAGTTCCTCCTCCTCCTCCTCCTCCTCCTAACTCACCAACCAACCCGGTAGATTCTTGACCCGACCCACCAAAAACTCCACCTCCGATCATATCGGTGACACCTTGATGGTGATGGCTGTCGGAAGGAGGATGGTAATAGAGACGCGCCGTCTGAGGACAGTGAGAATGAAACCTCGCCGCTATTCTCACGCCTGCATCCAACATCTCCGTGTATTTCCCCATTCTTGAATGATCTTTCCTTTTTTTTTTATCTAATTTTCTTTGTTCTCTTTCTCGTGAAGAGAGAGAAGAGATGGAGACAAAATGATGATGAAGATTTCTTGTCCGAGCCGTCTCCAATTTATAGGGTTGCATGAAACAACAACAACGATGTCTCCTGTTTTTTTTCCCTTGTCCCCCCTCTATTCTTATTTATTTCAAATATGCCCCTAAAGTCTGTTTCTATTTTGTTTTTTTGTCTCTTCATACCATGGGACTCATGCAATTAACTATTCATCATACACTATTATTTTTAAGACCCATGATAATAATTATTAAAAATAAAATAAATACTACTATTAGATTATTGTATTATCAAGTTTCATTTTTTTAGAAACTTTTGGGGTTATATATTTATTTATAAAGTGTAGGGTTGAAATTAGGAGGAACTGAAAATATTATGGTGGGGTGTAAAGTTAGTTTTTTTTTTGTTTTAAGGAACCGGTTTAGCGTTTCTTGACAGCTTCCTTTCCAGTTTTTTTTATTTGGTTAGTTAGCAAATTTATTCCACGTTTTAATAAGAAATTAATTGTTGAGAAAAAGCGTGTGTTTTGACTATGGCAAAACCGCAAGAAGTGGCTTGAAAAGTAAGCGTTTACTTAAAGAATATTTCACGACGGATGGACTAATATCATCGACTTTCTAGACTTGCTTTTAAGATATTTGGATTTCAAATCAGTCACGTAGGGTTTTTATTAGAAATATTGTCAAATTTTAATCAACAATAACACATGTCACGTTTCCACTATCAACTTATATAACCTCTTACAATAAAATATGATATTATCAACTGATTTTTGTTTTGTTTTTTTTTACGTGTCTATTGGGTTGTCTAGGTCCCTAGTTTAAAATATTTTAGGTCAATCTAGCTAATTTATAAAAATGCATAAAGATATAATTTGCTTTATTATCATAACATTTTAAACATATTTAAACTTTAAATTAGCTTACTCTTATGATAAGAGTCTTATCTAAAAAATGTGAAATTTGAATTGCTTATAAGGGAAACTTGCCAATGTTTTGATGATTTGCTCATTAATGAGATCAAAAATAAATTTTATCCACGGTCTTTTAAGCGGGGTTCTTCTACTTATAATTTCATGTTTTTTTATATTTTTTTAATTTTTCCGTTAAGAGACCGTCTATTAGATCTCTTATTTAAGAGATGTTCTTAAATTTTCTTAGTTACAAGTTAAGAAACGTCTCTTAAAAAAATTAAGAACCTCATATTAAGAGATATGCAATAAATATGTCCTTCCTAGATTTGTCACCAAAAAAAGTTAAAGGGGTAATTGGTGATGATTGTGAGTGCTCTACAAAGCCAAATATCTCTCTAGAATAATAAAATCAAAGCGATTATGCTTTCTTAATAAAATCTAAAGTTATAGCCCAAAATCTTTAACAGAAAATATATTGGCTCTAAAAATCATTTTTCTACAGCTTTAGATTTATTACTTTTAAATCTTTGAAATAATTCTACAGCAACAAAATCTAAAGTTGAAGATACAAAATCTACAGCTTAAAGGTCAAAGCAATAAATCCAAAGCTAATAAGATTAGTCATTAACTTACCTTGGCTCTAATTTCTTTTAGTTATTTTTGATATTCCCCAAACATTATTTGCAAAATATTTTTTATTAGTCATCACTCTATTCATTCTAGACAAGAAAAAATGATAAGGCTTTTGAAAAAAATGTGACATTGCATCAATTTAATTGTGACATATATAATTTTATTATAAAAAAATATTTTTAGAAAAAAAATTAAATATGAGAATGACTAATAGATTTTATAGTAATTAAAGTAAATTTTCTGTATAAATATTTATTTTTAGCAAGATTTTTAATGGTAATAACTAAAAACTCACAAATATCACATTTAAACTTATATATCGTATTTTGTATAAATACACATACACACACACAGATATATATATATATATATATATATATATATATATATATATATATATATATATATATATATATATATATATATTTGTGTGTGTGTATACATATACTTAAAATTAAATTTTAAATATATCTTATAAAATACAAAACTAAAGAAATATAAACCAGATAAAATATTATTGATAGTTAAATGACTGAAATTTTGTTTAACTTATCAGTTTATTAAGTTAATTAACAAATTAATTTTTATGAGTTTGACATATTTTAACCAAACAAAAAATTTCAAATTTATCATAATTTATGTATTTATATATAGTTATATTTAAATTAGATGATAAGATACATATTTAGAGTAAATAATCAGTACATATAATATAAATAATGTATTCTTATAAAATGTAATTTTTTTTCTATTGAAATTTAAATAAATTCAAAATCAAATAGTTAAAACCAAATCAAAAGAAACAAAATTATATAATTATTTTTTTATTTTTTAAATTTATAAAATTAAAATATAAATAATAATATCAAATAAAAACTAAATTTTCATTTTCAAATAAAGTTACATTATTATTTAAAAATATTATAGGGTAGTGTAAACTCTTAGTGTAGTGTAATCATAAGATTGCAAAGGAATATATAAGCATACCTGCTTCCAACAATGTCTTAGTTTTTATAACGTCGTTAAATTCATATTAGACTTTACTTTTATTTACTAATCAATTAAGGCAAAACATATAGCAAATTAAGGAAACAATATTATCTTAAACAGGAAATACTACTAGTGATTAAAGGTTTGGAAATTTATAAAACCAATTCCATACAAGTCTAATAAAGGTAATTTAGACATTATTGAAAACGTTAACGTTGAGTTATAAATAGGTTACTCTAGTAGGTTTTTTTAAAGAGTTATACCAGTCATGTTTAACATTTTAAGGTTATTCTAGGTAATCTTCTTAAAATTTCGATATGTTGAAAACAAACCAAGCTTTTGCATCACTTCCATATAGTTAGAGGTGTATTTGTTTAATATGTTTTTTGTATTGTAAACACTTACGCTAACTTTCAAAGTTTTTTGCATTTGAAGTAAAGTTTTGGGTTTTTACTATGATGTTGGGCTATAAATGTTTGTCTTGCATTAACAAGTTTGGTGCATTAGTTGGTGATACAGTTTTTGAAAAGTTAGAGTTTTAGTTTTTTGAATATATGACGTATCAGATTAATGTATTATCTGCTTGTTGTTTGATAGTGAGAGTTAAAAGCGTAGTCAAATGAGATTTATGTTGTTGTAAGTCCATTACATTGTTTTTTGGCAACGCTTGCGCATGTAGATTTTGGGGAGGACGTATATGTAATTGGTGTTCCTGAATCTTGTTGACCGTCTCCCGGCTACTATAACATGGTAGTAGACTTGAATTATTGTGTGTTGCTCAGTAGCGGAAGTATGTGAGTCAAGGAGGTGGCAAATGGCACCAAGTAATTTTCAAAATTTTATGATATATCCAAATTTTAAGAGTTTCTCTTCACTAAATATTATATTTTAGCTATATTTTTAAATTAATGTGTAATTTTCCAAAAAATAATTTTATGTCTGCCACTGTTATATACTGTTACGTGAATATATGTTCAGTAAATTTTAATTTATAGATAATGACTGAGGATAAACAATGTAAAATGTTGTAACACAATCGTAAGTGAGCTTACTTTATGTTTGCGGGACCATTGTTCGAATCCCAACTAATGCAAATTTTTTTTAAAAAAAAACAAGCGAGGACGGTCTAGTGGTATTTGAGGGAGTTTCGGTCTCGATACGGTCCCGGGTTCGATCCGCGTTGGCCACTGGGGAATTAAAATTTGGGCATCGCCTGCGACAGAGGACCCGCTTCGGCGTGGCTAGTCTAAACCCACTTCTGTGAGACCAGGATACCTCTGTATAATTCAAAAAAAAATAAACAATGTAAAAACTAATGACGTAGATAAATAAGAAGATGATGGTGTAAACCATGTATTTTCTTTCCTTACAGAAACAACATGACTACGATTATAGAAAGATCAAGACATCAAAAGTGAAAAGATATCTTAAAGAAGTCGCATGTTGTGTCGCTATATAGCTGACTATATCTAGTCCCACCCTCTTTGTTACGTCTGCTGGTTCGGTTGATTCGAACTTCGATTTGGTTTCTCTGGTTCTTCAGTCAGTTTGGATTTAAAAATATTACAAATTAAATTGAATTAATTAATAATTTGGTTCGTATAATTTTAATTTCAGTTTTAAAATTTTGTTAAGAAATCAAACAGAGTATGATTAAAGCAGTAAGAATTATTCAGATTCCACCGAGACAAACACTTCATGTAAATATTTAAGGTAACTTAATAGTTTTTAATGAGATAAGACAACAAACTTTCATATATAAGTATATAGAGGATAACATGATACTTTATGTGTATATGACAGGTATTAATGGCAATCAACTAGTGAGTATGAAATGAGATCGTTCTAGGAAGATGAAATTCATGATATACCTTTCAAATTTGCTCATGAAAACCATGTAAATTCACACAAAAATGAATACAATAGAAAACTTAACTATATGAGAAGAAGAAGTTATGTTATATATGCTATCTTGTTTACATAAACTTCGAATGGTTCAAATATCACGTTCACCTTCTGAAAGTAGATCCGACATATACTAAAAATGAGTGGTTTAAAGCTGGAATATGTTATTGTCTCTCATGAAGCTAATTTTTGCTTATACTCTCAAAAAATATGTCTGTGTATTTTATTGTTAAGTCTAGTCAGTAGAGTTTGTTGAGTTTGCATAATCTAATCGAGTGTGCATATGTTTAGAGTAATTTCTATTCATGTGGAGGATTGTTAGAATCTAAGACTTTGGGATATGTAAAATTATGGATTAATATGAAGAAAAATGTGAATCAAAATGTCTTTTGAGCTCTAGATGAAAAGTTTTCTACTTAAAGAAATGCAAGAGTAAAAACTCTAACATTGTTTATAACAAGATAACTCTTGTAATATGTATATGACACTCTTTTTTCAAGATTCAGTAGTTTGTGGGGACACTACGAAGGAGTAATAAGGATCATTAAGAAAACAACACACACGCACCCTGCCGGACCGGTTCAAGCTTGGGCCTTGATTTGGGTCTTGTGAATGTGAGATTTAATCCACAAAATATTTTTTTTGGAACAAATTCATACCAATATTTTGCATAATATCCTATATAAATCTTAGAATAAGCTAAATATTTAGATTGTGTCAAGATAGTTTTTGAATACTTTCAGATAATTATCGGAATATTTTCATCTCCCACGATTAGGGCAGGAATTATTATCCGAGATCCGTATTTGATCCGAGATTTGATCTTGGACCGCTCCGAAAATCCAGATATCAGGAGGGGGCAGATCCGAATTTGGATAGTAAACTGATGGATCCGTCAAACTCAGATCTGAATATCTTGATTTTTTTAGTTCGGATATCCAGATCCGTAATTTTTATTGATAATTATTTTAAAAATAATAATAGCTATATGTAAGTAATTTTATTTATTATATTTTTATTTTTATAATAGTATACATAGAAATAATTAAAATATTATATTTTTAACTATTGTTAATATTTTAACATTTTTTTATTTATTTTAAAGATCTAAATCCGGATCTGATATCCGTCGGATATTACAATTTTTAGAACGATATTCAACACCCGGATACCCGGGAACCCCAGATCTGATCTGGATAAAGATAGTAAAAACATGTATCCACCGGATAAAGATCCGGATCCGGATACCTTAAAATTCTCCGGATAACCAATCCGTCTCACCCTACGCACGATAAACATAAATATTTCTATAATGTTATTTTCCTTTATCGTTTATGCTTGACTTGTCGATCAAGGTACCTTTCCATATAAATAAGTGCCTAATCTTTTCATTATATTAGATGCTAAAAAAAAACAATTTGAAACTTCAACAAAAACCTAATCGTCTTCTTAAGTAAGTCTAGAGATAATAACATAGTATTTTAGTTCACAGATCCTATTTTGGGTGTTACGGAACAGTTTTATCATGAAATTCAAAAATCGCATAGAAACCGTAATATATTATAGGTGATTTATCAAGTCAAGCAGAGAGATCAAATCTCGACTCAACAAATTTGTATTTTTCCTTAACGATTTCTTAGACGTTTTCTTGTTTTATATTATCATTTCAATGATCTATGTTTCGTGATTTCATTCAGATTTTCGTGGTCCTACAAACAATTCTTCAGCTCAAGCCAGCCCGCTGCTGAAGCCAGATCTAGGGCCAAACGTCTATCCAACTTTTTAAGGTACTGTTCATTGATTTTTTTTTTTAAGTTTTACACAACTGAAGTTAAGTCTTGAGTAGGGCCTTAACCAGATATGGACCGGCCCTGGTTTGGCTAATGCACATAATGTATGCATCTAAGGATTGACATTGTTCTGTTTGGCAATCTTAAACCTGATTACTCGATATGTTAAAATAAGTCATCTTCGTATGCTAGGTGTTCCTCGGGTCGAGACTATAAAATTACTTAGCTATGTATTTTTGAGTTTCTTCTTTGTTTGTTTAGTGGAGTGTAAAGTAGAATAGAATATGATATATTATTGTGTTATGTTTAATATGAAAATACAAGACGCATATATATAGTGGTAACATTAACATAATGTTAACACTAGATAATACTAACTTTCCTAAATACATAATGTAAATATGCTAAAATTATCTTGAAATTAACTTGTTCTTCAAGTCTTTCCTTTTAGTCTTGAGAGTCTTCATGGGTTTCAAAGGCTTCAAAATCGTGGTCCGTAAAATACACATCTTACGTTTCAACATATCTCTAATACTCCCCCGCACGACAAACGTGGGATGCAACATGCAAATCTGCAATCACAAAGCAAACCACGTGTGTCGTGGACAATATGTCGAGGATGGACAAATCAGCAAGCTCCTTCGGGTATAAACTTCAACTTAGACAAGGAGGGATGAAAACTTCAACTCGTTTTTGGTCTTGACAATGGGAATAAATCCCGTGGGCGCGACTGCAGCTCCACAAACAATCTTCCTTGACTTGGACAGTCCATAAACATACTAAAAAAAACTGACCTAAAAACATAGCGTTTTAGTAGAACTCCCTCGTAATGGTTAAACTATAACAAACACATCCCAAACTATGGGAAACAACACTTTGAGATATTCTAAACTATAGAACTGATCTCATAAAATAAAATATTGTGAAAACCCTGATCCCATGAAAGAAAACATAAACCCTACGTATCAATGAAATTCTCGATAATTCTTGCACTAACCAAAACCCTAAATTTAGCTAGAAAACATCAAAATCACGTGAATCTAAGACTATATTGCTTCACGTCATCATCCGGTTCATCTCCCTCACCATCGTATTCAATGTCTTCAACACCAAAACTCACCATCATCAAAAAACTAAAAGCTTATAATGTGGAAGCTTTAACTTTGATCACAAAGAATCGTCTGCTCTGATACCATGTTAAATTCAGGCTTATCGTGGGCTTCCAACTTAAAACCAATTGGCGATAAGTGGATTGACTCTAACACTTTATATATTACTTAATTATTTCTCCAACTACCGATATGGGACTTAGTTTCATTCATTAACACTCCTCCTCACGCTCATGCGTGGACAATTGTGGGAACAACATCCACGGAGTGGCCCGACATTGGGTGGCTCTGATACCATGTAAAGTAGAATAGAATATGATATATTATTGTGTTATGTTTAATATGAAAATATAAGACGCATATATATAGTGGTAACATTAACATAATGTTAACACTAGGTAATGCTAACTTTCCTAAACACATAATCTAAATATGCTAAGATTATCTTGAAATTAACTTGTTCTTCAAGTCTTTCCTTTTAGTCTTGAGAGTCTTCATGGGTTTCAAAGGCTTCACAATCTTGATCCGTAAGATACAAATCTTACGGTCCAAAAATATCTCTAATATGGAGCCAATTTATTTTACAAAGTATAGAACAACTAAAGTTTTATTTTCTGGTAAGTTGTTTCAGTGGGTTGTCTTTGCATATGGGTTAAAGAGTAAACATCGGACAATATTAGAGGGAACAAAAGTAAAAACTTGTATAGTTTTCTATGTGAAGAAACAGACTATGTATAAGCAGGGTCCATTGTCGTAGCATATCTTCAACTGTTAGGTCTTTGGTTTTTTGGCTTAAACATTATTTGATTATTAAATATCAAGAAAAATTTACATCTCAACACACATTTTGACATTACAATTACATCTTAAGACACATTTCACTTTTGACACACTTTTTTCTTGTGATTTGTCCCTTCTATCCTTTCATTAAGCAAACAACAGACTTCACTTTTGTTCTAACTAAAAACTAAACCTTTGACCACTGAAACTCCACCTATCAGAATTGTTTCTCTCTCCTATTTTAATTTTGAAATCACTCTCTCAAATCTTTGAATCTCAAATTCTCCTGCTTCCCCAATTACTACGTATTCTCCAAAATCAACATCTTCCAATGCAGAGCTTTCGTACAAACCCTTGTCGTCGTTGAATCGGAGTCGTTTTCAATACGTAATTTTTTTTTGCTCCGGCAAAATATTAATCATCGATATCACTGGATCCACGACTAAACTCAGCAAAAACTCTCTCCAAAACTATGCCAGAATCACCGCGATTGCGATGATGAAAATGTTATGGATTAGATCGGTTTGTTTCTCGCTAGATTTGCAAAAATGTTTTTCATTAGGGAGCGGTATAGGCTCAAGCACAGCTAGCACTGCTGCAGCGTTGTGGCGGTTAACGAGATATCCAGCTGGAAGTTAGGGAAGTAAGTAGTGGTAGTTGATATGTTAGAAGGCTTTATCGTCTGATAAGATTGTTGAGCCGTTGAGAGCTCTATTAATTCCGGGGATGGAAGCTGTGAAAAAAAAATGGCTTTGGAAGCTGGAGTGTTCGGATGTACGATTAGTGGAGCTGAACCATCAGTGGTTGTGGTGATTGATGCGACAGAGAAAGGAGAAGAGATTAGAGAGAAAATGGTTATGAAAGGTAGAAAGTTGAAAGTTGTTGATTCTATGAAGAAGCTTGATAAGATTGAGAATGGTTCTAGGCTTGTCAATAGCATCTCTAGGTGATTTGCTAATGTTTTGACAAATTTCATGGGATTTAGAATAGATAATCTTCCTCTGTAAGTTGCAAATGATTAAAGATTCTAACTTTAAACTTTGTATTCCACAAAAATCATGGGAGAGTGTTCTCTGAGTTTTTTCAGTCTCTTTTGCCGATGCCTTTGGTTTATAAGATTTTGATGAGATATGGCATTGTGGGCTTGATGGCACATTTTGAGGGACTGGATGTTTAATGGTGTAGGAGTATGCATAACAACCAGCATAGGAATGCAACCAGTAAGTGACAATGTCACAATCAAACCTTCTATATGCACAAGCCAAGAGACAGTTATTTTCAAAAAGATGGACAACACACATTGTCCATGTCCATGTCCATGAATTGGTGTCCACAGAATGTCATCTACAAAAACATGTATGTCCACAAAAAAAAGCATTTTCCCACATTAACTTGTATATCCACGAATCAGTGTCCACATTTTTGTTGTCCACGGTTGTCTACTGTATTTTGTCTTTAAACAATTCATGATATTTTTGATTAGATATCCACAATTCCTAATACATCACATGCATCTTTCAACACAAACACACAAAAAATGAAGAAGACGCTGAAAAATAAGACGAAGTGTTGGTGAGTCGATAGTTCATATCCACGCTTTCTTTATCCAGACTTTCCTAACCATGTCACACTCATCCATACTTCTCTCGTCCACACTTCCTTTATTCACACTCTCTTTGTTGGTTTGTTTGATCTTGATTGTTGGAGATGAAGAGATGCTTAGAATGATTTCTAACATTATTTTGCCTGATTGCAATGTTTATCATTCTGTTTGTGGAGAACAATGGAATAAAGAAACATGAAATCCGGTGAGACAATGGTGAGAGAAGGTGATGAAGCAACCAGAGATGAGAAGCTACGAAAAGAAAAGATGACTTGAAAAAACGACGACCAAAACGATATCACCAAACATGAGACCACAAAAACCAAAAAAACAAATTGTGTAGCTTTTCTCACCTGAAGCCGGAGAAAAACTCGATTTAACACCAAACGAAAGGCAGTCAATAAAAGAAGCATGAGGAGGGTACGACGGACGAACACAGATGGAGAGATCTGATGAAGAAAACTTAGAAACCTTTGTAAAACGTGCCTGATGTTTTTGTCCACTAAACTGAATTATTTGTTAGTTAGTTTGCTCATTAGAAGTGGAGTTGATTAACCAAGGGTAAAATTATCAATAAACTTTCTTGAAAATAGAAAATGTACTCATTCAGCAACAAGTGACTTTTAATGTAAAAAGAAAGACAAAAGTGTCTTAAAAAGTAAATCACTCAAATATCAATATCTACTTGTAAACTCATGAAACTTGCAGTGTATCAGCGTTTGGTTCGTGTAATTATTTTAGCTATGATCTAAAAATCCGATATAGTAATAAATAAATAAAAAATCTTCGAATCCACGACATTTGAGCCAGCTAGATAAGCATCCCATATAGTCTTGCACGAACTCTCTGTATACACTGGAAACGTCGATAACAAATTGTCTATTGACACGTGTATGATAGAAAGAGTGTCGGTTCCTTTTTGTCCAGCTTACTGGTTTTATGCTGACAATAACAAATACTTTTGTTTGTACGATTTAAGAAGTTACTACGAAACTGAAAGGAAATAATAAGAAACAATGATTGTTTCTTTATATACCAACATACAATTGTAATCTTTCTTTTTCCCCATACTCTATATTCTATAGTATTAAATCATACTATAGAATAAAACAGCACATGCATACATCTAGTATAACACTCTTATTAATTTTAGTAGGAATGGGTAATAATATAACATTAACATAAACTAAGTATTACTTTTAAGAAATTAAATTTTCTAAAGTTCAAAATTAAAATTAAATTTTATTTTCTGCAAATACGTCATGATTCATTAAAATGAATTTTATAAGTTTGTTACCCCACATTTTACCCCCAAAAAGGTTTGTCACCCCACCTAATCACCTATCCTTTTATTTTAATAATTTCTCCTTTGTTCTCTTTTGTTGTTCACATGTTTTCACAAACCTCACGCTTTTATTGTGTGTGTGTGGGGGGGGGGGGGTATACTAAGAAACTGACTTCATCTATATCGTAGACAATTATTGATATGTATATTATAATAATGTGTGACTCATATAAAAGTTATAAACTTAATCTAACTATATAAATAATAAAACATTAAATGGAGTTTTACACCGTAAACACACAAAGAAAAAAATCTAATAATTCAATTTAACGGATTATTTTTATCAGACTAACCAATTGAGCGAAGTTTTGACCATTGTAGTACATAATTATATCAGTATATCACTAATACTAAAAAGATGATACAATAGTAACCAGTGAGTGTAATGAGTGGAGATAAAGTTTCAACCGAATCAAGTGATCTGATGATGAGCTTTCTTTTTCATGTCACCCTTTGAAGCCTTGAATGAGATAATTGGCACGATATTAAAAGAATCCGATTCCAACGATGAATATCGTGATGATATTATTATTGTTTTGTAAAAATAATAGTTTCAATAAAGATAGTCCCCAAAAAAATAGTTTCAATAAAGAAGTATTCCAAAAAGTTTTAGTGTTAGACAAAAGTAAAAGTGGTGGCCAAATTGACTTTAACTAGCCCAAAAGACCCAAACAATCACATGCTACTTGATAAAATAATTAAATTTCTAATCATGAACATGTGATATAATCATAACCTTAACTGTTTTTAAGGCCTCCTTTCCTAGACTGATTAATCGGCGGAGTCATAGGTTATCGTGGTATGTTACTAAAGTTCTGCTTTAAATTATTATCTTCTAATTAATCTTCACTGTTATGCATTATCTTCCGGTTTCTAATTAGGTAAAGAGAAACACTGTAGAGAACTATCTAACAAAACAATATAAGAATATATTATACAGAAAGTTCTAAGAAACGATTATAACTTTTGTACCAGTTTCCAACCTTTTCCAAAAGATTATGGCATTTTATGAAAAAAACAAAATGTATATGAATTCTTAGTAATGAAGGAAGCTCTCATAAAAGTATATGCCGATTGTAATTAAAAAATATCATCTGAGAAGATAAACCCATAATTTAAGTTGTATCAGGTTAACAGTAATCTTTATTCATACATATCAGTTATCACTGAACTATCTTAAAATTTTAAAATTTGATAGATTATAAAATATTATTAATTAATTTTAATTAACTTCTCATTGGAGTTTGACACAAGATATATGTAAATAATGAAAAGGTGCATTACTACTCTTAGGCCATCTTTAACCCGGGTTTTTTAAGATGGGGTTCTTAATTTTTTTGTCCTTTTTTTAATTTTTTTTTTTTTAATATTTTTCCGGATAAGAGACGTCTCTTATGTCTCTTATTTAAGAGACGGTTCTTAAGTTTTCTTAGTTAAAATTAAGAAACGGTCTCTTAAAAAATAAGAATCCCTTGTTAAGAGACATGCATTAATCATGCTCTTATTTCCCTGTTTTTTATATATGATTATCAATAAGGTAGACATAAATAAACACCCGAAAAAATAAATTGTATGTGTACAAAAATCTATTAATTAAATAACGAAAAATCTCCCTAATTTTGTTTTGTATTTTCTCCCTTTTATAATTTTCCAAAAACAATAATGCTAACAGTAACTATAGACAGAAGAATCCAACTCAGAGGAACAAATACGTTTCATAATAATCGCCACAGTGTTACTATTCCCACCACCACGTTGTATTATATCATGACTCTTTATCGACGCAGCAGCAGTCACCGCCGAGTTTCTCGTCCTCAACTCAGCGAGCGAACTCGCTTCCGCAATCACCTCACTCGGACCAACCACATCAAACTTCTTCGTCATGTGAACATTCCCAACAAGTTGACTCAGCACTCCCGACTCGGACACCGAGCTCTTTCTCTTGTGCCGCTGCATCGTCGCCCTCGCGATCTCGGTGTGCATTGCGGTTGATAATCTCCTGATTCCTTTCGCTCCGCCGATTATAACCGCCGGGTTGATCTTGTTACTATTGTGTTTCGAGGAGAAGAAGAGGACTGACTCGGGGCTCCGGTTATGAATACGGGTTAACGGGTCACCGAGGAACAGTGAGGTTTTTGCGTCGACGAGCATCACGTGCTTGAAGCTGCGTCTGACACGTCCGAGGAGCATTGGGTAACAGGCCCATCTCCTCAAGGCTATCGGGACGTGGTCCATGAACCCGGATAGCGAGTTTTCCGGGTCCAACTCGGTCACGTCGAAGCCCACTACCGAACCGTGAGTCAACTCGGTCTCGTTATTAGCTCGATGAGTCTTCTTCCCCCAGATTGGTTCAGACGTTTCCTTCTTCGATTGGTTCTTCGTAAACCGGGAGAGATTAAACCCCCAAACCGAGTCGGTTTCGGTTTGATTCGAATTCCGGTACATATTAACGAGTTTCGAGAACGAGTTGTTCTCTTCTTCGATCAACCCATTGAATCTCTGAGAGTCGAAGAGTAAAACGACGTCGGATCGGGAAGTGACTCCGGAACGGTGAAGCAACCGTAAGAAGAGGCGGAGATCTTGCTCCGTCGTATCGGAGGAGATATGAGCAACGATCAGATCGTGCATGCTTTTGGTTCCTCTGAGAAACATAGTACCCATCCCCTGGAGAGCGAAGCGGTTGTTTCGTGTTCTGGGGACGTCGCGAGCGAGGAGAAATCGACGGTGAGAAACGGCGGGGAAGCCGGAGGAAGGTTCGAAGGTGGAGAGAGTGAAGAGGAAGAGGGTGAGGAGAAGGAGGAGGATGCAGATGGAGATGGTGGATTGAGCTTTGGAGAGGAGAAGACGGGAAGATCTGGAGCCCAAGAGAGTCGTTGCCGGAGAGACGTCGTTGTTGTGGTCAGGGAAGAAGACGAGTAGCAAACCCATTCCTCGTCCGCCACTGTTCTTCGTCTCTTTCGATGATGATATCAAACCCATTCTCTCTCTATATATCACTATGAGTTTTCTCTTGTTAGTCGTGAAGAAGAGCATTCGCTTTCCTTTTTCGCTTTCTTCTCGAATTTGCCTTTTAACAGAGTTTTTTATTTTATTTTATACAGTAATTTATTATTTATTATTTGTTAGCAACAAAGAAAACGATGGCCCGGGTCGGGTCCTCCCGGGTCATATACTTGTTTGGAAACAGACAAAATTGTGGGTAGAATAATTGATTAATCTGATTTAGGAACCCTATTTTTAAATTTAATAATTTACAGAATAAATAATTATACAGTTACTAAATGTGTATAGTTTGTAGCCTTTTATTAGCTATGAGCCTATGATGAATTGGATCACATGTTTATTGCTAAATAAAATTAGGAGTAACTCAGATTCATGAATCACGAGATAGACGTCTGTATGGCTTATTTGGAACATTCAGAGTTAAAAGAAAAAGAGAGTTAATTGTATGGAGCCTTTAACGAGGATAGTGTGTGAATGTGTGATTATGTGTGATCGTGTTATCAATAAACCAATTTTTATTAGCACGTTATTAAAGACTGCTCCTAATATTCTTCACTTCATGCAAAGCATTTAAAAGTTCAGGCATGTGTAAATAATTACCTTAACTTGTTTAACCATTACATTCTTTTTGAATGGATTTTACTTGTCGAAAAAAAAAGAATGGATTTTACATAGAATTGAAGCTATTTACTATCTAAAATATATTAAACTAACTCTATTTATGTAAGCAGATTTCTTTCAACAAAAACTGAATATGCAAAAGGGCAAATCTCTCAAATAACTTTTTTTGAAGTTTTTGTCACAAAAATAGACCTCGAGAGAAAAAATGATCAAAATAGACATTTTTATTTTGAAAATTTTAATATTTTTTAAATTTTTTAAATTTTTAAACTTCAATTTCAAACTCCCACCCCATAACTCTAGACCCTAAGTTTAGATTAATTAACCTAAATGTATAAATATATATTTACATCATTTAATAAATTCTATTTTGATCATTTTTTTCTTTAAGTGCTATTTTTGGGACAAAAAAATTTTAGGTATATTTTGGTCTTTATCTCTATGCAAAATTTTAGATAGGACAATTCTATCAAATAGTCTTTTTAAATTTTCATCACAAAATAGCAGAAAAAATAACCAAAATAGCTTTTTTTATTTTAAAATTTTTAATTTTAATTTTATTTTTTAAAACTTTAAACATTAACTCCAAAACTCTACTTCATAACTCTAAGCTTCAAATCTAGATTAGTTAGCCTAAATGTATAAGTATATATTTACACCATTTAATAAAAAATTTAATCATCTTTCTCTTTGAAATTTATTTTTTGTGATATTTTTTTTAAGGTTATCCTACAATATTTATCTTTTAGATTCATACTAGATAATCCAAAAATTTTATCTACTAGACTAATTCCTCTACGGTGATAAAGGACATTCTATAAATGATAATTCATGTTTTGGATAACAAATTACTTCAAAAGTCCATGTAAAATCCCTCAAAGCAATGTACTGGTTAAACCTATCAAGGTAAATTATTCACACATGCCCAAACTTTAAATGGTGACATCCTTGTGTTTAATGGTGACTAATTTATGGAGTTGAATTTATATTACAAAAAGAAGTTTGTAAACAAGCCCATTGTGTAGCTAAATACAAACTATGCCAAATCAGTTATAAATCAGTTATTAAGAGTTTTGGATTGTAATCCTCTTTTCAAAAGCCAAAATGGCAAATACAAGAAAATATCAATAAATGTCAGATACATGACTGAAAGCAGTTAGCGTGTTAGGCCCAGTTCATTAAATCTGCCCCTTTAATTACAGCTACAATCCGTGATCGGACGGTAGAAACATTGGAAGGGTGGCAATAAATATACAAATGGGGTTTTGGTCTTCTATTACTGTATTATTATTATTACTATTATTATTATTATTATTATTATTATTATTATTATTAACTGCATAAAACTCAAAAGCTGGGCCCATTAATGTTGATGTGACTTTTGTTTCTGACTCCGTGAGAAGTGGTGTGTGTGAGTGTGTTGAATGCTGACGGTGGTGGATCTAATTTTCTAATTGGAACCTTCTGACTATGCTACTGCTTACGTGGTTTCTCTTCTGCAGATTTTGTGCTTTATGATTCTGTTTCAATTCCACATTTATTTATTTTTTACCTATATTACTACCAAATCTTGGGTCGACTAGTCAATTACCATTATCTACTAACTATAAACTACATTAAAAGCTGATAAAAGTATCAAATTTCATAGAACAGAGCCCATTAAATCTTAGTCAATTTTTTTCAAGTAGTTTCTTTTAAATTTTTATGTCATCAAAATAGTTTTTAAAAAAACTGATTAAGATAATCCTTTTTGTTTTATTTTTTTTAATTTATTTTAATTTAAACATCACCTCTAAAACTTCACTACATAACTCTAAACCTTAAATATATAGTATTAGTTAATAATAAAAATATAAATATATATTTACATGATTTAACAAAACCTATTTTAATAAAAAAAAATTTGGAAGACTTGCTGTGACAAATAATTTTTTATAACTATCTTAGAATATTTTTCTTAAATTTTTATGGAACGGAGTATATTAAAAACAATTAAAAGCTTTCAACTACACTAGTCCACTCCTTTAATCTAACCAAAATTTTACTGCCCATTCAAAAAATTTGGTAGATCACGACTTGAAATACTCACTGACAGCAAATAAATCAACTTGTACTTTTGCCACTTGTCAAACCCTCTGGTGATTTTGTTTTCCTTTAAAATGTAAATCAGAAATTTTCAATAATTTTATTGATTGCATGGGTCTGAGCAGCCTGTCCAGGCTGTGTCTAGATTTTGTCGGTGGGCTTGACACATTTGAGCTCAAATGTAGTTTAAAAGCCCAAAAACTAAAAAGAAAACACATTGTGTGGCCCATTATGTAAGTAAATCAGATAGATATTGGGCTAGGCTTTGAATTTTGCAATCTTGTTTAGGACCATGCTCTTGTTGTAAGGAGCAAGTATTGTCAACAAGTGGAATCACGCAGGATTAGTTAGTAGTAAAGCAAAAACTGGATGCACGTTTTGAATGGTTCTTCTCCTGATTCATTCTCAACTTCATGTTTTGATGTTTTCTGTTTCTACTCTGTTGGAAACTTTTAACAAGAGAAACTAATGTTTTGATTACCTAAAAACATAAAAGCAAACTCTACTTGATACGAATGTACACCAGAAGAGCAGAGCATGAAACAAAGGAGAATGCACAATAAAACCTCTACTAAACACCATAATTAGGAGAATTAATGATATTTGATCAATCAGAAGCCACTTGACTTCCAGAGTTATCGCATGGAGGTTCAATCTTCGGCTTCTTTCTCCAATACACTGATGAAGACAACCTAAGAAAAGCCAAAAAAATACAAGTTTTTTTTTAATATATAAAAGTCTCAACAGAGGAGAAAAAAGCTTGAAACACAAGGTAGGGTTTTAGTTTGCAGCTTACCCCAGCTGCAAGGAAGTGTCGGAATGATGCTCCTCGTTGTCATTTTCGTCATCATCGTCTGATGAAGAGTTCTCCGGCTCTGCAGAAAACTGAGGTATTTCACTCAACGGTTTTGGTCCTGATGAACCTCTCCCCA
The DNA here is from genome assembly GCA_905132885.1 of Moricandia moricandioides. NCBI lineage: Eukaryota > Viridiplantae > Streptophyta > Magnoliopsida > Brassicales > Brassicaceae > Moricandia > Moricandia moricandioides. The sequence goes on from CAJHQQ010002231.1 coordinate 53,054, forward strand.
ACATCTCTATCTGAAGGTACATTAGCTTTCAACTCAGCAAAGATATGGTGAAGATCTGGCTGAGCTAGTGTGGGGAGGACTTAAAAATAGATATTTACCTGTTTGCGCAAAAGCTGGTTCTCTTCCAATGCTCTCTTCTCCTGGTGATTATAAGCAAAATGAAACACAGATCGTGTGAAATAACAGTGCAAGAAACTGATGTTGAGGAGCCTTGTTCTTTACCTGTAACCGAGATCTTTCTACCTGGTTGAGCAGGATTTGTGTCTGAATCAAAACAGAAAAAAAAACTTTGCAAGTTAGAGATGATTCACAGATTGATTGTGAATAAAAAAAGGGTCTTTCTCTTCTTCACCTTTCGATCCTTGACACTATGCAAGCTATCATTCAACTGGTTTTCAAGAGAAATAAGATCCGAGAAAACTCATGCCCTCAAGCTCCTTACCCTTGAGTCTCCTAAAAACAATAAACCAAAAAAATGAAAGACCGAAGTTTCAAACACAAGCTTTCACCAGGGAGAGGAAGACATACTCAATTGCAAGCTGTAATCTCTCAAGTTCATTCCTCAAAGATTCATCTGTCCGCAACTGCAACAACCCAAACCCATGTAAGTAAAAGGGATAACAAAAGTTTATGGTAGAGAGGATCAACAATTTATACACATACCACATCACCATTATCTTGTGAAGAACAAAGTAGAAGTTGTTGTTCTTCTTTTTGTCTCTGAACAGCCGTAGTAGCACTGTATCCATATCTAGATAGAATATGCTCCATACTTGAACACATATGAAAAAACAAACTCTCCGTTAATTAGTTTCAACCATATCACCAAAAGATTGCTTCTGCATTCTCAATCTCTTCACGAACACCACCGGTTCTCAACCAAAGTCGAGTCTTTTCTGGTCTATTACATAACCAAATCACAAAAGACACAAATCTCGAGTCCTTAAACACAAAACCCATAAACAAAGAGTTCACCATCAACCCTAAAGATTTAGCCAACCTAAACAGAACAACTCTGTTTTCAAATCGCTTTCTTTAGACACGGAAACCCATAAAGTTAATCTTTTTACAAATCTCAAATGAACCCAAACAACAAAAGATTCATCTTTTTACCTGCCCGCTAGAAGGAAATCGTTAAACCTTGCCGGTGCTGGGAGAAGACGATGACAGCGACCTCGGCCGTCGCAGAGAATCCGAAAGCTCGTTGGCGCTTCTTTCATCAACCCGTTACGTCTTTTGGAGAAAGTGACTTGACGACTGTTCACATTCTCAATCTTCTTTATCTCAACCCTTCCTCTCCCCATCTTCAACAATCAATCTGGTCTCTAAAACAGGGGAAAACAGAGAGAGAGATGGAAGTGGTAAGCCCTTTCTTTTGTGTAGAGATTTTTTGTATATATATATAGGAGTTTGATTTTGATATGACAATTGGGAAAGGAGGAGGAGGGGGCTAAGGAAGGAAGGGAAAAAGTATTACCAAAATTAGGGTATTGCATAAAAAAAGATAGAGTTACTATAAGTAGGAGTTTTCATTTTTGGTGGCTTGTGCTAATTTGCTTCTTCCTTCTTTTGGAACTTCCTTCCCTCTTATACCGCCTTGTTTGGTTTGCCTTCTCTCCTTCTCCAATTCTACTTTGCTTTACTTTTTCTTTATTCTTGTTTTTTTTTCCAATTTTCTTTATATATATAGAGAGATGATATGTATATATCTACGGTTTCATGCTTTAATGACGGGTGCTAAATATATCACTTTCATTAATTCACAAGGAAATGTAATTTCTGTTTCCTAAAGAATAGTTGACCGTGTTTCACGATGTATTTTAATATGGACAAATATCTCAATACATTTTTTTTTAGTTTTTGTCACAAAATAACAGTTAAGAAAAAAAATAACTAAAATAATTTTTTTTTTATTTTAAAACCTTTAATATTTTTAATTTTTTATTTAATTATAAATCTCACCTCCAAAAACTAACCCCATAACTCTAAACTCTAAATTTAAATTAAATAATCCAATAGATATAAATATATATTTACACCTTTCAATTTAAAATCTATTTTAGTCATTTTTTCTTAAATTCTATTTTAAGAACAATTTTTTTTTAATTCTATTTAATCTTTATCTCTTTAATAAAATATTTAATCGGACTGTTTTAGTCAATAACTTAATTTTTCTATTTGTTGGCAACATGATAAATCTTATTCAACACTCATATCCTATATTTGTTATATATTCTGTTCATCTTTTGATATTTTTCTATGCCACGAGGATATAATAATTCATATTTAAGCCCCTGTATAAATTTAAAGATGATAATGCGAAATTTAATATATAATTGTAAAGATGATAAAAGAAAATTAAAGTAGTGGAAAAAAATTTAACTCGTATGTTTTCTTGTTCTTTTTAATTTAAATTTTCAAGATCTAACAGAAGCAGAATACAATATGCAAACAAAAAGCAAAGCTGTGGCTTTAACGTTTCTAAGATAGTGAGATCTTGGAATAAATCGAATTAGTTGTGTATATAAAAATTCCTTTTAAAAGAACACTTTCTATTGCTAACCGAAAAATATATAGAGAACGGTACATTGTCTTTTGGAGTTATCCAAACAACAGGGAAATACTAAAATGGCAAATAATAATCTCTGGTTGACATTTTTGTCAAGAATAAGTTGAATCGTAATATATTTTACAAATTGGAAGTATTTAAAGTAAATACATAGTATTAATATAGCTCAAACACTTTAAATTTTACAATGTAAAGACAGTTTAAAGAAATGTTTATTAATGAACTTTTGATCCATTTAACTCCTTCCCATATCGAACGTTCACATTTTAATTTTGCTAGAACCATTTAAACAGTTTAATATGTACCCAAAAACAATTAGAAAAGGCCAATTTCTATGCTAAAGTAGCAAGTTGATATTCTTCTAAAATAATAGTACAACCATTACTAATATGTTGAGGTGGTAAGGTATGATTTTTTTTGTATTATTTCAACATAAAACCCAAATCATTTTTCCTTTTTAGATTTCTTGTAGATTCAGTTTTGGGTTTTTAATATCTAAAAATAAAAACCGCTTGAGTCAAATTAGATTCTTTTTATTTTGGATCCATTTTGGTGTAATCCGATTAAATTAAACATTCTTCACCAAAAAAATATAAAAACCCGCAATAAAATACCCTTCATAAGAAATTCAACTCAATGATACTTTCAAATTTCATAAGATTTGACCTTTCATACACCAGTAAAATCTGACCAGATTTTTTTTTCTGGCAAAACCAGTAGATCCAAAACGTTGGTACAAACTTAAAACACTTTGTTATCTCTAGTGGTTGCCCCCAAGGAACCTCCTCTCGTATACATTGAAGCTTAGTTATAGAAAACGCATCAAATCCAATTCGAAAATATCATTACTTCGTTATTTCTTGTTTTCTTCTACGTAAGGGGAAATAAATTAGTTGTGGAAATTTTCATTTGTTCGTAAGTTCCTAAAAATGATTTGCCCAAAAAAGTTCCTATATATGAAGGCGGTGGGTTGATATATGTAGTGGTAGCTGGACCCTCGTTTTTGTTGTTAACCATCTCTTAGTAAAATTTTCAGAATACTAATTACATATTTTGATTTTGCATCAAACAATATATATTTTGATTAGTATAAGATGATGTTGTACAATATTCAATAACCCAAAAAAGACTTTAATATGTCCATATAACTGGACAGTTACAATTTAAATAAAAAGTACAAACTAAATAAAAGTATTATACCATTTCAAAATGATGACATTACATAATTGATGGTACACACCAGTTTTCATGCTTTTTCCCATGTGTATAACCAAAACAAAATTTGATTCTTTTCCTTATAAATTCATCAAACTCTTTTGGTAACCTGCAGAAAATAAGAGAACCAACCACTTGTCGCAATTACATGATTTTCTTTTTTACTTTCTTTTCTGATCGAACTAGCTTAAATCAAAATATATTTCGCAAAAGTAACAAAGCGCGATGATAATCACGAAAAGATACGTAAAGACTAAAAATAGAATACTTTTCTTATAGATATATGAAAATCTTTTTAAACAGAAACAATAAATATTGATGTTTATCTAAACACTACGTGTACGGTAAATCTTGTTGATTTAATGCGTACGCACGGTAAAAAAAAGTTAAAAAAAAATGAGAGTGCAGTCGTGAGATTTGGTATAAGAACTTTAGATGGCAAAAGAAAAAAAATTAAGAACAATGGCATACTATTTTGGGCATCTCCAAAATACTTCTTGCTTCTTACTTCTCTAGGCATATCCAATGGCATACAATTTTTTCCTTTATAATTTATATTAAACAAAATAATTTTATTCTAGAATAACTTTTGCTCCAGTGATTTATTCTATAATAAAGTTACTTTGTTATAGAGTGAAATATAGAGTAAATGTACATTTTTTCGCTCTTAAATAGTATGCCATTTAAGATAATATTAGACCAAAAAACCTCAAATTTGAGATGAGGGTTCATTCATGCAAAGGGCACTTGTTTGGTTTATGGTGAAGATTATAGGAAAAATTACAATTTTAGCATAAGTTTGATATTATTTGTAAATTTAATTTTAATGAATGACAATTTGCAAAAATATCTTTAAATTATGATGAAAATATATTAAATTATTTTTTCTAAATATTTATAAAATATTTAGAAATCAACCGCACCCTTCAACCCTAATCCCAAAACAATAATACTAAAGTGTAAAACCAAAATATTAATATATTTTTAATAATGTATTATTTTGCAAAGTGGTACTTAACTTATGTTATGCTTAGCAATTTCTCAAAATTATAATCATATAAATTTTTTTTTCAAATATTCATTTTAAATTCTTATCATCAAAATAGCATAAAATAGACAAAAATAGCCATTTTAGTTTTAAATTTTTTTAATATAGTTTCTTTAAACTCTTAAAACCCCCACCTCCAAACTCCACCTCTTGAACTCAATCTATAACTATAAATTTGAAATCTATATTAGTTAACAATAAAAATATAATTACATATTTACATATTTTATAAAATTTCTTTTAATTATTATTCTTTTTAAGAACTATTTTTGACGATTTTTTTTAGATTTATCTAAGTTATTTCTCTAAGAAAATAAAACACAAGACGGGTCTCACACTAAGTGTGTTACATTATAAGGTTCCATCTCCTTTTTACTTGGTCTATAAAAACGAGAAGCACACCGTTTATTTAACTTTCCCTCCACTTCTCTCTTCTTCAATAGCTCACCTGACTGACTCCACTGATAGCTAACTTCTAGGGTTTTCAAGATGTGGGGCTTCGATCACGTGGCGAAGAAGATAAGTTGCTCCGATTGTGGTCTCCATCGCCACTGACCTCCTAAGGATTCTTCTTCCGATGATTCCTCGATGATCATCTCTTCACCTCTGACGATGACAATCTGCACAACCTTGGCTTTAACCCCCTTGCCGTAGTCACACGCAACCGAGTAACACTTTGTCCGACGATGCCACCACCATCATCGCTTCTATGTCCAATAGGTATCACTTTCTTTTCTTTCTTTCTATTTAAAGAAGTTAAAATGTTCTTTTACGGTTTCTTTCTATTATAGTTTAACTATTGATTCATCCATTTGTTTTACAGGTCCAGTCTTCGTGCGAAAGTGAGGGTGTGTGTGTGTTCTTGATAGTCAGTAACTTAGTATACAGAAAGCTTGAACTAGTGTTTGTGTTTCTTGATTGTTAGTATACATAAAGCTTGAATTAGTGTGTGTGTGTGTGTTTCTTGATCTGTAGAATCAGGCTAATAAGATCTCTGAACAAATAAAGAGACAAGGCATAGCAATGGAAGGACAGGTCCGTGTTGGTGCTTCTATCTACATAGCCTGTAGACAAAATGGCATGGCCTTGAGTATTAAAGGTAACTCACTTGATACTAATTACTGTTTCTTGATGTTGAGTCAGCTTTCTTCATTACCTGTTTTTTTTTCTATATAGACATATGTTCTGTTTCCAACGGGGCAGAAGTGTCCAAGATTTCCAGTGCAGTCAGGTCCGTAGTTGACAAACTTGGCCTCCCGCCTCGGTTGATGCACATCCGAGCTGCTGAATTTGCAGTGAGTTTCTGTGCCTTGACCTCGTGGTTTAATAGCTTCTCATTTACTGGTATTATATTTCATTTGCAGAAGCGGTATTCCACTTACCTTCAAATGGATAGCCAAGCCGTTAAAGCTGCTGAAGTAGCTGCGGAAAGGTGTACTGACCATGTTAACAGGTACCTTCCTTCACTATTTGGGCAGTTTCTGGAACTTAATAACCCTATTTTTCTACTTATTGCAGCAGCAGGGCTCCGTCGTCAGTTGCAGCTGCAGTAGTCTATATCATTGCTCAACTTTCTTATGAGAAGAAGCTTCTGCTCAAAGGTTTTGCATTTCAGTTTCCATCTAACATAACAGTCTGTTCACCTCTTTTTCTTTACCTAACTTATGCACACTTGATGAGTTGCAGATATTAAAGACGCCACTGGACTTCACGAAGTAACGATAAAAAAAACATACAAGGATTTGTATCCATACCTGTCAAAGATAATACCAACGTGGTTTGCCAACGCAAATGACCTGAAAAAGCTTCACAGTCCCTAGTTCTCTATCTACGAGGATACAAGCTCATCTCACCAAAGGAAGGTTGTCTTCAGTGCCTTTTCCCGGAGCCCTTTATAAGATTCTTACTAAATGCCTTGTAGAAAAAAAAACAGAAAGTTACAGTACAACATTCCCTGAAGAATAAGCATCATCAACATTACTCAAAGTGTATGCAAACTCTCAGTTACTTTGTCTATTCTAAAGAATACAAGAACATTCCGTTTCATGTTACATTTTATGGTAAGACAGGGAGGTCTATGGAACTGAATGAAAAGAAACTAACACGGCCCTGAGCTATATGACAGAACCTTAACGGTGCAGCTATGCGGCTTTGCAGAGCTTTAATATCTTGTTTGCTTGGTGGAGAGTCCCTGCAAAAAGAGGAATGACTAAGATGTTTAGTGAGAAACTTGCTTTCCTAGTTGGAGGCTTGGAGCTAACGAAAACGCTACCCTGATAAGCAAGCCACAAAGCTAGGTTCACCAGGAGAAGACTTTTTGAACCGGCTGTTTGGCAAATACACGTCAAACACTGCTCTTGCGCCACAGATTTGCATATCTTCCAAGAGTTTAGTGACAGTATCCTCGCCTTCACCAGCACATACCGTCTCTTCTTCACCACTTGGTGTCATGCTAGCAGCATTCTTTGACGTCCAAAGAACTCCATGCCTGCTTAGAATGTAACCTAGACCCTTCAAGTATCTATAAACCTCATACTCTTCCCAACAATATCCACTTTTTTCCTCTGCAATCATCTCATACAAATCCTTCAATGGGATCACTACATCATCAGCATCTTCATTACCCAAGATCTGCAACTCTCCTATTTCACATAAATACCTGCCATAGGAAGAGACTTCATCACTTGAGTTAAAAAAAAACAAAACAAACTTTGTTTGTCAACTTACAAAGCCTCTTCTATGAAACAGTATGTCTGTCCGCTACGAATGATTCCAGTTGTTGTCCAAAGCTTCCCTCTTTTAACCTCAACTTCAGCCATTCCTAGTTCTGTAACCCAATGAGCCTTTGAAGATCCAACTCTACCAAAAGAGAGTGATTAGATTAAAGTGGATAGATAGATTCGGAAGCGAGTTGCTGAAGCTAAGTCCACCTGAATTGTAACTTGGGTCCTGAGTGAAATTCTTCGTCGTCATCGACTGCTAAACCAGCTTCTTCGTTCTCGCTTGAAGAGGATGCTTCCCAGTCTTCTTCCTTCATAAGCGCTTCTGTTTAAGAAACTCTGTGGGGGCAATTCGTCGAACAGTTGGTGTTAAGCTCAAAGGCTTCAAGCTCGCAGGTCATGCCGTCTCTTTGTTGGTTTTTGAGTTTTATATTTAACCGGTCGAGCAATAATGAATAATAAAGATCCAAACCCAACCGGATTTAACCGGATCTAGCGTTATTCGTCTTTAGAGTTAAAAACTAGATGATTACCCGCGCGCAATGCGCGGGGTGAAATTAATATATTAATTATCATTGAATATTAATCTTGATTATTCAACCATGATGTCATAAGTCTCCAAACGTATAGTTATGAATCGTCAGTATAATGTTGATGAGTAGGATGATGTTTGTTGATATTTTTTTTAAACTTATTTAATTTACATTGGGGTTTCCAATGATATCATTCAAATGTTATAATTCACCATCTCACTTCGATATGAAGAATTCATATTTTTGAAATGATATGATCAAGTAACATTGAGATTCATGCTTGCGCAGAATGAAGATTAATTATGTATAAAAGTTATTTGTAGATAATATTATTTATTTGGAAAATTAGCAAGGATAACCATAAGAAAAAAATTAATTTGGTAAATGACCATAACAACTACATGGCTAGAATACACTATATATATTGTGTATTAATTGTTGTTATACCCCTTTATATAAGTATGTGTAGTGGTTTTGTTTTTCTTTTATTATTTTTTTTGTTGTAAAATGTTTTCCCCTCTAATCTTATTTATCTTCTAGTTTTATTAAAAATAATTATCTAAATTTATAAAATACTAACAAATATAGATTTTTTCTATTTATGATGTGTTTTGAAAATTTTAAAACATATATATATATATATATAACATTTGATATATCATTGTTAGATTAAGAAATCAAATTAAAGTCTATACTATATCATAAATTCATATAGTATAATCTAATTTCTACTTCAAATGATACCTCATACTTTAAACATAAAGATTAAAGAATTTGATGTGAATTGATCAATCTAGAGTTTTAACTTAACTAAAACTCTACACAGTTTCTCATATTTTCTATATTTTCGTGTTGTTCTCTCATCGAACAATCAATAATAATTAATTATAATATATTAAAGTATTATATACTATTCTATAACTATCTTACACATTTAGATAGTATAGTAAGATTTTTTTCAAATGAGATATAATTTTGTTGTGTTCTTTGCTATTTGGAAACATAGAATTATATACAATCATTTCTCTTCCTCTCTCTCCTCTCTCAACTTTTTTATTTGTTTGTCGCTCCATTTATTATATAATGTACACCATAATGTGTCAAACCTAAAATTTAAGTAATGTTATTAACATACCATACTATTATGGACTATGCAAATAGAATAATATACGCATTTAGAATAAATTAGGCCGCACTTTACACTTATGTCTGTGGACCCTACTATTTGTTTTATATATTGACGCGCTGTGAAGGAGAGAAAGGTCCACATTTTGCACATTATCCTCTCACTTCTGGTAACTTTTTTTTTATGGTTATTTGCCTATTTTTTTTCATTATGGTTATTCACCAATTAACTCTATTTATTTTGTATTAATTTACATATTATGCAATAATAAAATATATTGAATAATTGAGGAGCGAATAGGTATTACGTATACAATTAAATTCGAGTAATAACATAAATAAAAACAATCTTTCTTTTTATTTACAAAACTTTTTGTTGATAAAAAACAAAATAAACAATTTATTTATGTTATATAATATATAATTAAATCAAATGATATTGATATAGATATATAATATATTTAATATAATATTTATTTATTGAGGCTTGATACTCATATGATTTTATTAACATTTTTATATTTGTTGTGACAAAAATATTATTTTTATTAATATGAATATTATTTTTATTAACATGTTTATGTATTATACATATATATATATATATTTTAATCTAAACGATATTGAAATAAATGTATATATATAAATGAAACTTCATATTTACATGATTTTATGATCATTTATATCTTGTCATAATAAAAAGTTAAAAAATTGATCAAAACAATTTCATCGTAGATTTTTAAGAGCCTTAGTAATTTACATTAAAAAAATTCAAAATATAGCAAATTAGAACAAATCTAGATTTTTTATTATATACTTATGTAATTTTTAAATGTCTTTCAAGAATATAAAATTGAACAAAAATGATGAAAGATACATATATTGTTATCAAATATTTATTATTCAAAATCATTAGTTGTCACATATTTGTTAATCATATTAAGTAATTTTGTAGCTTTTATTTAAGGAAATAATAGAAATTATTATTTTATACATGAATAACTAATCTGATAATTATTTTAATAAAGGTACTCCCTCCGTTTCTTAATACATGAAGTTTTGGCTAGTGCACAAAGATTAAGAAATTTACATTTATCTAGAAAGTACTTTTAAAGATATAATTTTAAAATCATTCAACCAATTATAAAAAAAACTGTAAAATTTTATTGGTTGAACAGTTCCAATAAAGTTAAAGTTAATCTTAAAATCTCAAAACATACCTTAAAATCTTAAAAACATCATCTATTTTGAAACAACATAAACCTTCTAAAACATCATGTAAAAAGAAACGGAGGAAGTATAATATATATTTAGATGGACTAACTAAGATTTTAAAAATCATTGTAGTGATAACAAATAACTACCAAAAAAAGCTCATATATATAGCTCCATGATTAATATATATATAAGATTTCTCATTGTAGTGATAACATAATATTTCTCAATACTGCTTTTAAGGATTTTAATATTCTAGGACTAATATATATAGCTCGTATATTATATGTTATAATGACATGTGTGTACCAAAATATGTTGTAATGATCCATCTAAGTATATAATTAACATATATATATATATTATATGATATATAGTTTAATTTAAAAAATATTAAAGTATATATTATATATATAATCTGAATATATATTAAATAATAATTAATATTCATATGATATTAATGATCATTTGTATCTTTTTATAACAAAAAAAAATAAAAACATTGTTCAAATTTTTTTGATTGTAATGCTTTTACTGTTTTAGTAATTTATAGTTGTTTTTAAAAATTTATAATATAATATGTAAGAATTTTTTTTTGATTTTTTATTATATGGTTAATGTGATTGTTTTATTTTTTAATAATATAAATTAACAATTTATGAAAAATACAAAAATATATTATCAATCTTTATTATTCAAAACATTAATTGTCACATATATGTTAATTATATTAGGTAATTCCGTATCTTTTATTTAAGGAAAGAATGTTAAATATCCCTTTTATGCACTACCAATCAATATGAATGTTAATTTAATAAAAGTATAGTCTATAATTAGATGGACCAACTTTTTCCTAAGGATTCTGAGAATCATCCTGGTGATGACACGTGGCTTACACTTAAAAGTTATAATGCTCCAGGATTAATATATAGGGGATGAGAAAAAATAATAATTCAGAGCTGACTCTACACAGTTTGCAACTCTGCAAACGGTTAAAATCTTCGATCCAATCGCCCCAAGAATCCGCCCGAACAAAACATTTCGGAACCTAGTCTTCAAGTACTTTAAACTCCAAAGTATATCAATTAACAAGAATTTCGAATTTAGACATTTCAATCTGAGCAGATGTATTGGCGTGGAGACCCTTCCTAACCATGTTTGTTTCGAAAACCAAAACCAAAACCATAGAACATACGTATAATGCAAACACTCTCGTTGTATGTGAGATTCGAGAATGTTGTTTGAGGATGCCTTGTATTTCAGTTGATGACAAACTTGAGATGACACTGAGAAATATAATGGCTCTTGAGCAATGCCATTACCCTTTAAACGCCCACGTGTGTAACTATGTCTTCTTTCTGGATTACCTTATTGACACTGATAAAGATGTTGATTTGCTTGTCGAGCAACGTAACCCATTTTGTCCTTAGTTTATATTAGTCTAGTCTACATATGTATGTATTGAATGGTTTGTTGTGGTTTCCGGTTTAAAAGAAGTCATAGAGAATTGTATTGGGGAACCCACTTCAGTCGTGCGGATGGTGAACTAGCTCGGGTTGGGCATCTTTGAGGTTAAATCTTACTACTTTGATATAGCGGTTAGAGTCAACAAGTACTATAAAAATTCGGTGAATAAGTTAAAGGCCATCCTCGAGCGTGTACATTTTGGTAACCTGTGGACAGCGACATCCACCATCGCAGCTACGTCTCTATTTATTAATGACTCTTGTCGAGACGGTGGCATCTATCATTCAAGTAATGCAAAACACTACTTAGAGATGTCGTTGCATCACTCTTTCTGGTTCCAAGGAAAGTCATAAGATTTTGAGGGTCTTAACTATTTTATGATAAATCTTAATAAATAAAAAATTATATAGTTTAGGGCCATAACATATATATACTCTTTAAAATTTGGGGGCAAAAACGAAAGTTTCAATGCGCTTTGCCGAAAATCAGCCTGGCTAGTTCTTATTTATGATGAATAATCTTTTCAGATTAATAATCAGCCTGTAAGAGTACTAAGGAGAATAAAAAATGTACCATCTGCTTGTCGAACCGCTTCCAGAATAGCAGCATGTCTCTAGATATCTTTCTGGTACGAATTGGTGCACTCTTTGCATTTGTGGCACCTTAAATCTCACCTGTGAACACAAAGTAACAGCAAATGAGAGCTTACACTAAGATGAAAAGCAAGATAATGACAGTTTATAATAAAAGTGAATAAAATTAAAAATTAAATGGGTCGATAAAAGCATAATAGGAGAGGCAAATTCACTTACCTCTCTTTGGCATCCATCTGCAAACCTCTTGGCATCAATTGATTGTTTTCAATAAAAATTAGTGAAGACTCTATGGTGTTTTGGTTTATCTCTTCTGAAATTATTGATCCAGGCTTTTCTAATCTTGTCCCTTTCTGTCTTTTCATTGACTGCAGGATCATTCTTCACCTTCAGCTTCTTTGGTAGACTTAGTTCAACAACAAAAAAGAATATTAAGAAAAACAGATACTGTTGTCAGAAGCGTGAAGGAAACAAAGTAATGCAAATTTTCATCCATAAAATACTGTCACAGGATCCAAACCTCATATGCAACCCCCCTTTGATTATCACCAACCATATAAACACAGATAAACGTCACTCAAAGTGTCACACTAGTAGCAAAATTTAAATATACAAATAATTTATATATTCACTTTCACTGTTTTTGAGGTTTTAGTTAATTTTAGATTTTACATAATATTTGAACCTGCATAAATCCAAACAAAATTCGATTAGTTATGTATAAATATCCAAATGAGATATGTTCTTAAAAATCACTAGAATTCGTGCGTCTCTGCGCGGGTGTTTGATTTAACTTGTGTTGAACGTAAACTCATAAACTGCTGGTTTTATAAAAAAAATTCATGTATATTTTTTTATGTTTTGTAATTTACATATAGAATAGAATATATTATATCATAACATAGATGTTTGATAATGGTTTTTTTTATTTGTGCACAATATTATATTAAAAATTTTGTAACTTGATGCAATTTAATGTAATTGTACTATTTATATATTAACATGTTGTTTTTTGTTAATTTATTTTAAATGAAACAACATACTAAAAAATTTAGTGTCAATATATAAATATCAATTTAGTTGAATAAACTTTTTAATTGTAATTCTTTAATTTAAATTTATTTTAAATACAGTGGTAAAATTTTTAAATAAAAAGAAATACAAAAATGAAAAACTTAATTTATTTTAAATGCAAAAGCTAATTTTGTAAATAAAAGAATATATTTTTCATAATATTATCTATGTTTTAATAATATAGATATAACCAAATTAACCGAATTGAATCAAACGACTCGGCCTATTTTATGGGTAGAAAAGAATATGTAAGAAATATAAGGGAAAATATATAAATAACTAAAAGTCTTATGCAGAGATAAACCCTAATTCAAACACAATCTCTGCCGTCTTACAGAGCTCCTCTGAGATTGAGAGATAATGGCGGGAAACCAAAGAGAACTACGACCTGACCCCTCGAGTAGCACCAAACCTGGACCGTCACCTGGTGTTCCCCATACTCGAGTTCCTCCAAGAGCGTCAGCTTTACCCCGATGAGCAGATCCTCAAGTTCAAGATCGAGCTTTTGAACAAGACCAAACATGGTTGATTACGCCATGGACATCCATAAGAGTCTCTACCACACCGAAGACGCTCCCCAAGGTATAAATATCTGTGAAAGTTTTGCTTTTTTCAGCTTTGCTTGGTTGATGATGAGTCTTTGTGGTGTTAAGATATGGTGGAGAGGAGAGCAGAGGTTGTGGCGAGGCTTAAGTCTCTGGAGGAGGCGGCTGCACCGCTTGTTACATTCCTTTTGAACCCTAATGCTGTTCAGGAGCTAAGAGCTGATAAGCAGTACAATCTCCAGATGCTCAAGGAACGTTACCAGGTTGTGTTTTGGGTTTGCATTTAGTATCGAAGACTTGATTTTTATGTGTAATGTTTTGATCAGATTGGTCCGGTGCAGATGCCAGTTGTGATTTTGTCTGATGTTTGTCTTGTTAGGTTTTGCATTTAGTATCGAAAGACTTGATTTTTATGTGTAATGTTTTGATCAGATTGGTCCGGAGCAGATTGAGTTGTGATTTAGCTGATAAAGTTTACATCTTTTTTTGTTGTTTGATTTGCATGAACTGAGTTTCTGTATGTAATGTTTTTATCAGATTGGTCCAGATCAGATTGAGGCTTTGTATCAGTACGCTAAGTTTCAGTTTGAATGTGGGGAAAACTACTCTGGTGCTGCTGATTACCTCTACCAGTACAGGACCCTTTGCTCTAATCTTGAGAGAAGTCTTAGCGCCTTGTGGGGAAAGCTCGCTTCTGAGATTTTGATGCAAAACTGGGACATTGCACTTGAAGAGCTCAACCGTGTTAAAGAAATTATTGACTCTAAGGTCTATTTTTCGACTGTCTTCTAGCTTTTGTAGCTTTTGTGATCCCTCGTTGATGTCGATATAGATACTAATTAGTGTATTGGTGTTTCAGAGTTTTGCATCGCCGTTAAAACCAGGTGCAGAATAGGATTTGGTTGATGCATTGGGGTCTCTATATCTTCTTTAACCATGATAACGGAAGGACACAAATCATTGATCTTTTTTATCCAGGACAAGTACGTTAAATCCTTCTGTTATCTGCTTCCCTTAACTACATTTCCTTTATAAGAGTTTGACTATAGAGCAAAAACATCTATTTCGAAATTCGTTTTCTCCATGTATACTATTTTGAAAAACCTGTCTATGTTCCCCTGTAACTTTGCTTGTCGCATACTAAGTTAGTTTTAGCTGAATTTGACATGGAGAGATGCTTTCTATATGCATGAGGTGCATTCACGTATTAGTCCAGTATATAAGCGTGGATCTGAGTGGATGTAGGTTATGCATTCGTGGTGTTTGGGTGTCCTGAAACAATTTCTTGAGTCAGTTATTCTTCCTGTGTAAATAAGTCATTTACAGTCTCCAGTAGACAGTGTTTTCATCCTTTATGTCTGGGCCTTCTGTTAGGATTGTGCTTGTAGTCTAGGCAGTATTATAGTACTAATGATATTATATATATTCTAGGTGATCTGAATGCCATACAAACTAGTGCGCACACTTGCTGCGTTACTTTGGCAACTGCATTTCATTGTCAACAAAAGGAGCAAGGCCTCAATTGCAAAGAAGTCACATTAAGGTCATTCAACAGAACACTACTCCTACAAGGATCCTATTGTGGAGTTCCTGCATGTGTGTTTGTCAATTATGACTTGATGGGCTCAAAAGTAAGATGAAAGAGTGTGAAGAGGTAAAGCCGTTCCACATGTACTTGATTCTTGTTTTTTGGGAGAATGGTGGAGGATATAGCATAATCAACACAATCTATTATGTTACTATGATGGATAGGTCATTGTGATGATCCATTCCTTGGAAAGCGAGTTGATGATGGAAACTTTTCAACTAGTAGCCGCTGAAAGATGAGTTTCGTGAAAGATGCCCGCCTGTCTTATCTTCGAAACCTATGCCAAAATTCATCAGAGAATTGAACATGGGGTAAGTGTATCATGTTCGGTTTAATTGTATTTGTTTCAAACTCTCAACATATATGAGAATCTCATGGCCTTGTCAGGAGTGCTTGCTGAGAAGTTGAACCTGAACTACTGAGGGAGGCAGAGAGATGGATTGTGAACCTTAGTCCGTACCTCAAAGTCTTGATGCCAAGATTGATTCCGAGTCAGGAACCGTAATAATGGAGCCTATTCAACCCAACGTGTAAGAAAACTACAGTCTTCTTGTAGTCCTTAATGTTTGGAAATTCTACAATCTAAACTGGTGTCCCACGTAATACAGGCATGAGCAGCTGGTTAACCACACAAAAGCCTTATCAGGAAGGACTTACAAGTTAGTGACTCAGCTCTTAGAACACTCACAGGGGCAAGCAGCTCGGTGATCACATCTAATTTTGGCGATCTTCCTTGACCCTTGTCTTGATAATCCTTGCTTTGTTTTCACTGGAATCAAATTGTGCTTTGATTTGTCTTTACTTCGGAAACATGTCTACACACTTTGCAAAAGTTATATTAATGTTGGATTCAAACTTGTTGAGATTCCATAATCAAAACTCTTTAACCTCCTCAAGATTCTAATTGGATCGGTTTCTCTCGGCTGAACCCACGTGAGACGGTTCATGGCACGTGTCAGGCCCGGGTTGGATGTGCGTTTGAGGCGGAAAGGTGACTTCACGCGTGTTTCTTTCATTTTCGCGAAATAGAAAAAAAT